>JASAND010002753.1:0-13145 GCA_030248195.1 Trissonchulus latispiculum
ACACGTTATTAACTGTATTAGACTTTACTACTCAGTATTGACCTTATTTTGTACTTGGAAACATGTTGGCAATCAAGTTTTTGAGTTTAAAACCACTGTCTAATGTTAAACTTACATTATGGCTAGATGTTTTTTATAATAACGGGGATTTGGGTCGGGACTTGGGGCTGGGGGCTGGGGGGCCCTCCGTTGAAATTTTGGAGGCGGGCGCAGGCCACTTTAGACCTCCCCCAAAGCCCCCATGGTCCCCCAAACCTCCCCCAAAAAAGTGTTCTATTTTTATGCCAAAAATCGCATTTTCAGCCATTGCTATAGCCAAAAATCGCATTTTCAGCCATAGGCGCCATAGGTGATTTGGGGGTGGGGGGGCCGGAGGGATCAGATTGCCAGATCAGATTGCCAGTTTTCCCACTCGGGCCTTCTGGATTAACCGCAAACGTTATGGCTTTAAATTTTTTGTTGTCTAACTTGTCAAAAGTGAATTGTAATGAAGGGAGTTTGGCCAATGGTGCAAACGAATTCTAAAAACGACCAGTTAAGGTGGTGATTCCTTTTGGGCACATATTATTGGTTGGCAGCGTAAATCAAGATGAAATTTGATGAAACTTTCCAAAATACGTTCTTTTCGCGTTCTAACACCCTTCGCGCAACCCCGATTCAAAAATTCGAGATTTCCGATCAGGACGGTTTATCCCGATTTCTGAACTTTTGGCAGCGGCTACACAGTTATGACTATATTCATTCGAAAGATCTCATTGAGCTTCACATTTTTGCTTTTTAAAGCAAGTTTCTAGATTTTGTCTACCGTGAGATATAGCCGATTTTCTTGTTTTGGCGTCGAAAACTTGTCATTTTTGCAGAAATCAAATAATCCAACATTTCTGGAACTACGCAAGCCGTAAAATCAAACTGAGGGCGTCGATCTGAAGGTCTCACAGGGAGAAATTATCCGATGGATGATAGTATTCCAACTGCTATCCTGTAGGCTGCTATCATAAAAAATGTAGTTTTTACAAAAACACGACCAATTTTTTTCCAAAGATTGTGGAGCAGTCACCATGTAAGCTGGAGGGCTGCTACTTAACAAATGTGTTCAGCACAAATATACCCAGGGACGATTTTTTAGTTGTCCCGATTGCTGATTTCTAGCTAAAGTAATCGCTTGACAAATTTGGAAAAAGTAGGCAAAATAAGGTTACGCACACATTTCAGCTTATTTCTCCATAACGAAGAGCGATTTCACAATAAATAAAAAATCGTCCCCAGCTATTTGATGGAGGTATCGAATGATACAAACGATGTCTCGCGAAAAAATTTACTTAAGTCTGCAAAAAAATCTGGAAAATTATACTTCTTCTAAAATGTGTTAAAATATTTTTTAAAAAGCAACAATAGTTTCATGGTATGCATTAAAAAGAGCAAATGTCAAGCTACATTTTGATATAAAAATGGCTTCTTAACTCCAAGTAATGAATGAGTTATAATGGTGCAAATTTTATGCGACCAAAGGGAATCACCACCTTAACAGTGTACTCAAGTGTCCTCTGAGCTGGCCAAAAGCCAGTGTGGAAACTCGCCTTGTCTTAAAGTTAGTATACACTTTTGTTGAGGCACATAGGTCCGGAAGGGGCTTACCCCCCTCTCAAATTGTTTGATTGTTATGAATTTAGCTAGGTATACATAGTCAAGTACGTAGATTACAATAATATATTTTTTATTATGTGGAAAATTACGTACGATTTTCATGCGTATTTTTCGAAACAATTGCTCCCCTGTCCTCGGTCATGTTGTTTGTTTGTTGTTTGCTGCATTAGACATCACAATGTGATGATCATCACCCGAAGGTGCAAAATGTTTAGCCAGGAAACTGGCCCCGTAAGGTTGGTCAAAAACAACTCAACCAAGTTGCCAGAAGGAGTCTCAAAGCCTGGTCGACATCACGACGGATGACGTCTCCTCCTTTTTAAGCAACATGCTCCGTCGGCCTCGGCATTGCCATATCTGGCGGCTAGCCCGAGGAGCAGCACACAGCACAAGTCTTCAATGCAAAAACAACGGCAATAACAGCCTTTGCACCAAAGTGAGACGAACTCAAAGTGTGCTGTTCAATGATATAGCCTAATACGGGTGGAAGCACAGCGATTGAGTTCGCGCTGTCCTCCCGGTCCTTCCTCAGAATCAGCATGGCAGCGTCATCCTCCAGAACCCGCAAGAAGGCATGTTGCTTAAAATGGTTGGCATGTGAGGACACTACGAGTCCAGCAATGAGGAGCAATTGTTGCTAAGGCTAACGGGTAACTGTTTGCTAACGGCTAACTGTTTGCGGGCAAAAGTAGACTTCAAAATTTAGAGAAGGGCCCAGTAGACAAGGACCTGCTATAATAATGAAAATTTAAATAAAGGTTTGAGTTGGGTTAAAAATCTCAACTTAATAATATTTTTTCTGGTATAATGGAAAATTAGACGAATTTTAAGCCCAATTTCAGGGAAATAGGGAAAAGTCGAAAATTTAAGTTGGAACTAGCCGCTTTGGTTATGTTTATTTATTAACCAAAATTTCGCAAAATTAGGCCAGATTTCAGCACCCAAAATTTGTCAAAAATGGGTCAGTTGTAGCGGCAATAATTTCTAAATCTCATTAATTTCGAACTCAGATGGCTGGCCCACTGGCACGACCCTGGCCAGCCAATGCTGAAGGTGGCGAGCTTCTAGAAAGTTCTAGAACTTTCTAAAAGCTTTGCCTTAAAATCAAAAGAAAGTCCGTTCCAGTTCGCTTTAATGACCTGTCACCGAGCTGTCAGAGAGCTCTCAGCTCGGTCCAAAAAATTTTTCCAAACTTCAGTGTTCGTTTGAGCAGCAACCGAAGGAGCTTGCTTTTCTCCCCTCCCCTTCAATGCGTCTCCGCTGTGTGTCAGAGTTTTCGCACGGAAATTTAAGCGCATCCACCCCGGTTAGTACTCTTTGGGACCTTCTCTGGCCCGCACTGGCTAGAGAAGGAAAATGAAGTTTTACTGCGAACAATCACCTTCTTTGTTAGGGGCCAAATGGGTGTATTATATCAGGCCAACTCTATAATTTTTCGGCCTTGTGACCATTTTTTAATATTTTTCAAGTGGCGTTTAGGCCAAACATATTGGATGTGTTTTTATGCCTTTGGGCCATATTTTTTATACACTATTCGGGCCTTCGGGCTGGACTTTTTCCAATATTTTGTGCCTGCAGGCCAGTTTTCAGTTATCTAGCATGTTAGGCCTTAGGGCCAATTTCATTTCTTTTTTCATTTTTATTGTATGGTTTATTGCTATCTGCTATGAAGCAGCTCATGTAAACCCCTTCTGTTCGATGATGATCCTGAGTCTTGCCCCCGATTTATTTCACTTTTTCTTTTATTTATTATTTATTCAACGAGCAGCTCATGTAAACCCCGTCTGTCCAATGCGGGTCTTGAGTATTGTTCATTTAATTTTAGTTTCACTTTTATTTAACTTGTTCCCGGAACTTTCATGTGTTTTGATTAGTTTTGTTTCGGTCAAGCCACCACCTAAGGTTTATGCTTTTTATTGGGACCCTTAAGGTCAGAAAAGTAGTATTTTGTTTTTTAAAATTGAGAATGCTGTGTGGGGACCCCACCTCCTAGAGATGAGTTAGTGAGTCTCCAAAACCATGGCCCTAAAGGATGTTAAGTTAGTATTAAGGTTTGTTTTCCTCACAGCTAGCAACTAGGAGTTGCCGGACATAATGTTGATTGAGGCGCGAGAAGAATCCGAAACCTTATTGTCTTATGTTTTGTCTTTTATATCAGCTTTAGGTCGGTTTTCAAATTAATAAGTTTCAAAGCTATAGAGCGTTTTAATCTGAATTCTAAGAACTATAAGTCGTTTTATAGCAATTAATCATTAAAAATTTTAAAGGGAATGACCGGCTTCCCTAATAATTAAATTATGTTGTATAAATATTGTTGTGTAGTAATTTTTAGTAATGATTGCTTAGCAATCATTACTCACACGGCTTTCTTCAAAATTTCATAAAATTTCTTTTTTGTTACAAAGTTCTGCGCTAAATCCAAACCTTAGGTTAGCAAAATTATTTTGTATAAACTTCCAATTCTTTTATTAAAACATCTAATTTAAATCATCACGAGACAGAAGTAAATCAGTGGAAATATGCATACCTCAGCCTCAGCGTAGTTAAGTCATGTTGTGCTAGTTATGGTTAAATTAGAGTTTTAGTTACATAGTAGTGTGAAGGTTGCATTTTCTTTTGATCGTTTTTGTTACTGAAATCTAGTTTAGGTTTGTGCTTTCGTCTGAACGTTTTGTTTTGTCTGGAAGTTTAAGCTTGGTTCGCTGTTGAACTATTCTCAGAAATAGCCTGAGCCTACTTTTCTGTCTGCAAATGTTTCTTGTTATGCATAAGCGTAATCTCACTTTGCTTTGGTTCACGTATCTTAAAAATGGGTTTGGCTAAATAATTCCTGGTTTTGGCTGTTTTCGCTTTAAGTTGTTGTGCTGTCTCAGCGGAAGCAAAACGGAATCTTTGAGCAATTCCTGGTACTGATGTCTTTTTGCAATGACTGCCTCGTTTTGAGTTGGCATTAACTTTGTCTTAAGTTAGTGTTGAATTGTGCTGAGGCGTAAGATGGTTCGGTAGTTGAACAGGTAATGTGGTAAGTATAGTTAGTTTGGTGTAATAACCTTTTTGGTTGGTGCACAGCTCAGGCTGCGAATCAAGACAAAATTGAGAAAACAAACTACAACTGGAAACAGTACAAAAGAAAGCCAAACCAGGTAAACAAGAGACCAGAACTAATTGCGTTCTTACAGTTGGAGGAGGTTCAGGTGGCGGCCTGTGTCGGTATCCGCATGTAATCTCAAAAGAAAATCTTCAAACTTTAGCGCTGCGCCATAGAGTAATGGAGACTGCAGTTTTAACAAAACGGTAACATCTCGACATTTTTGCCCAGCAATGACTTCTCCATAATGACCAAGTTTTAATACCTCTGCAACCACATGTTGCTGGAACAGAGGATAATCGTAGTTGCTCTCTACAACATGCTCACTCCCCTAGCATCTGCAGATGGCGGAAATTTTAGAGATTTCCACGTTACTGGCTGCACTGAAGCATACAAGTCCGCTGTAATGCGTTCTTCCTGATTAGTCCTTGATTCCCAATAGCCTTTTGTTTTATTCGATTTGACACTGTCCTCGGAACGCAATCTATCCTTGAATGCGACCTCCACTTGATGCAGAGTGAATGTAGTACCAAAATAATCACCAGTTATCCAACAACCGCTTACTAAGCAGCGAGCATCTTCTCTGTTGAATTCGATTCCCAAAAACTGCTCCGGCTGATTACAGTCTACAAGCTGTTCCACTTCGCTCTGCATTATTGAGTTTAGAGGTTCTTCGCATATTGATAAATTCAAGTTATCAGCATCCCGCGAAACATTGCATCGTTCCATCAGCACAGCCGCAGAAAAATTCACAGGGCTTCCCTCAGCATTGCCAACTGAAAAGGTTTCAGTACAACCAATTCCCTCAGGAGAACCTTGCACTGATCATGTAGTCGTCTCTTTGCCGTGGTCCGACCGACAGTCCATTACTGGATGGATGCATTCTGCTATTGCGCTCTCAGGGTTACTCAAAATTCCAACAACACAGGACATATCAGTGCTTCTGGTTGCTGCATATGCCAAACTGTACCTCTTTCAGGAAGACAATTAGTTTGACCAGTTTGACCTTCTCGGACCTCTTTCACTAGCATACCTTAGTCTCTCCACTGGACGGGTCAAGTTTTCAACTAGCCGCAGAATCTCCGCTGTTTCACTAGGGTTACAGGCATTACGCTCAGGCATGTTAAAGGGTTGTGCCATTAACTTATTAAACACTAGCCAAACAGGCTGCAAAACTAGACCTAAAATCCGAAGGTCGAAATTGAAGTGTCTGCCAAGTCCGTGCCAGAAAAGTCCTAGGCCGAATCCGCGGCGAATCAAAAATGAAAAAAACGGCTGCCAAATCCGTGGCAGAAAAACTAAAAAAATAAAGAATGATGTTTTGACTCCCCACATATCCTGCTCGTGACGCCACCCGAAGGGGGGAGGTGTGTGGGGAGTCAAAACATCATTCTTTATCTTTTCGTTTTTCTGTATGCTAAGGGTTATTTTCTCAGTTTAACTTGGCTTTTAATCTCAAATTGTTTTGGCTGTGAATCTCTGTGAAACTTTGTTTGGCTGCTTATCTCAGCAATTCTGAGAATAATCCTCTAATTGTGAATACCTTGGTAGCTGTTTCGAAAGTTTTATGTTAAATGTTTAAGCCAAAGCTTTGACATATTTTCTTGAAATTCTGAGTATGCGACCTTTGTACCTGACTCTACGTTCTGGAAAAGCCTCGTGCAACTTGGGCTTTTGGAGTCAGTTGCATTTTCTGGAGTGTCTGAGAGAGGTTTGCATCTAAGTTAGAGCTGTTGAAGTTAACTTTTGTTCGTAGTTGCCATGAGGCCTTTTTTGTCGTGTCAGAAATGACACGGCACGAATGCGACTAATAGCCCTGAGGCTGGCCGCATAAGTTCGATTTCGGTTTGCACCTCGGGTGTATAACCTCGCTTTTGTTATGGCTTTATTGTATTAAATGAATCAATAATTATTAATTATGTGGGCTCAGTTAGGACCAAGGTTAGCAGGTTTTACAGTAGTTAACATGGCAATAACGTTTTTGTTTTAGAAATGGTGTGTGTGCGTGTGTGTGTGCGTGTGTGTGTGTGTGTGTGTGTGTGTGTGTGTGCGTGTGTGTGTGTGTGTGTGTGTGTGTGTGTGTGTGTGTGTGTGTGTGTGTGTGTGTGTGTGTGTGTGTGTGTTGACTCAAACTGTGCCACATATTAGTACCTGGGTTCGTTCAAAATAACGAAAAGGTTCGATGCTTTTGTTTTTCACAACGTTCACAGCAGCCTAGCAAACTTGCAGACCTCGTGCATAGGGGTGGTTGATTATTTTTCCAGACTACTAACTTAGTTGTAACTAACTAACTTACTTGTCACTCTGTTCTGTACAATTTTAGCAGTAATATCACTAGTCAAACGTTTATATTTATATATAAGGCTGGAATTTTATGTGCTGGGAACAGGACCCAATTTTTGAGACACGCGTCTATGCTAAGCATGCATACGCTAGAGCTGAAACTAGTTTCAGCTTCAGCAAGGGCTGAAACTAGTTTCAGCTTCAGCGAGAGCTGAAACTAGTTTCAGCTTCAGCGAGAGCTTAAACTGGTTTCAGCTTCAGTTTCAGCTCCAAAACTGTTCTAGTTTCAGTTTCCGTTTCATCTCAAACGCTATTTTAATTTCAGTTTCAGTTTCAGTTTCAGCTCTTTCTTCGACTAAGTTTCAGATTCAGCTCCAACTCTGTTATTGTTTCAGTTTCAGTTTCAGTTTCAGCAACTGAAACTGAAACATGTCCAAGCTGAAACTAGGTTTCAGTTTCAGTTTCAGCTGCTGAAACAACACTACTACTAAGTGTCAATGTCTTGAATTTTCTTGTGATCATGAAAGAACCTTGGGACAATTGTTGGGTATGCGCTACTGCAAATTGGGCTGACTACACTCAGGTGCAACACGACATTTACCATGCATCTCACCTCGAAATTGTGGCAATTGCCATATTTCGTTAATGAAACCTAATCCGCTGTAGTCTTCCGAGTGGGCTCAAATCTCGCACGCAAATGTTTCTTAATACTATAAACATGTGTGCAAAACCTGAAGAGTTTTGACAGCACCAGTAAAAAGTAATACAACATTTTGTCTAAATTTGGTTGCTCCCGCCACAATGGCAAATTTTCAAAATCAGAGAATTAATATAGAAAATGCTCAAATGATAGGTCTCATCATTCAAAAGAAGTTTTTTATTTGTACCAAGAGCAAGATCCGAACATCCGAAACCACTTAATTTATTTTTGGGCGAACATTAGTTCAGCCTGGAAAATCTGCGACCGACTAAAGAAGAAAATTTGCGGAAGGCGTTGTCATTCAAGTTAATGAAGTTAATGTCTCATTTCATTGTATACAAGTGATTATCCTAGGCTCGGCGACTTAACGACTGATCAGCAACTAACCAGCTTAGCAATCACTGGATTTTTATTTACAAATTTAAACATGAAAAATCAGCATTTTAAGCCCGTTCACACTGCAATAGGTTTCAGGTTTAAGGTTAAAGATTTAAAGTTTAGGGTTTAAGGTTTAAGGTTTAAGCAAGGTTTAAGGAATGTCTGAATATCCCGTGGTTTCTTATATCAAACAGTGTGCACCTTAAACATTAAACCATAAACCTTAAACCGTGTGCAGTGTGAACCGGGCTTTATTGTTGAAATAAATTAAACAATCTGTCAGTCAAGAATGATCATTCTGATTAACACAATAAAAGCCTATTATTCACTGCCACAGCTGACAATGCATGTAAAAATTAATTGTTTACTATAAATGTATATATTTTTATTATTATGGTTGCAGTAACAACAAGATATGTGTTGTTAAAAAATTTCAGATGCAATGCAGTGAGTATTCATATGAAAAGCGATACCAAATTGAGATAAGCAGATTCCACGAGTTTAGACTTGCAAAAATATTCCACAACCAAAGCAAATGTTTGGGCCAATCCCATCATTGATACGTCCAACTAAAATCCACTGTAGATTATGAAGGTTGATGGCATCAGGTATTTTAGTAATTTCATTAACAACGTTAAAACTTTTGAAAAAGTGAAGACTTCATAGGACTATGTTTCTTTTCATTTTCAAAGCCACTTTGGGAACATCTTTAATGAAATGAAAGTAGCTTTTCAAAATTTGAAGATTGACTTAAATGTGGCCTAATTCAAACAAGTAGGCCCTTAAAAAGGGCATTATCTCGCCGCTGAACATGGAAGGTTAACATGTTTGGAAATTAATACTAAAACTTGTCGTCAAGTAATCCGACTAAGTCATTGTGCTTTTTTCTTTTCGGGTAAACTCAGCCAAATCTCTAGGGGTTTGGAGCAAACGGCTGAATTTGAATCAGTTGCGAAACAGTGTTTGAATAGTTAAGACGTTCGACTGCCCTTCGAGGTAATCAATTTTAATTTCCAGTTGGATATGAATGTTTGCACTTTCGATTCACACATTTTTAACATGCATAACTTTTCACTTAGCATGGTTCACAGACCTTGGGCTGAAGACTTCTGCCTGAAAACCTTAACAGCGAAACCTTAAATCATTAGGATTTAAATTTGAACACAAAATATTTTATAAATGATATCTGAATGGCTAGATACTGCTGCATTTAGGGTAGACTTGTTTCTTTGCTGGAAGACTCCACCGGCAAAACGTTGAAATGAGAACACAAATTTATAGGCTAATTTGCATATTGTAAGAAAACTACGGTAATTTACTAGCTTCAAATTTGCAACCAACGGGGGCCCTGTGCGAAGGATTTATTGCAAGTTAAATTCTAATTTGGGTAACTGTGGTCCAAAAGAAATTTGAAAAATAAATTTTTCTTGAAATGTTCGGAGCCATACAAAGCTGTGCACAAAATAAAATTTACGAATAAAATTTTGTCAACTAAATTACAACCCAAGTCTCCCACCCACAAAAACAGCCAGTTAATGAGCTCTGTGGTGAGGATAGGAAGCATTTTGATAATTCCTTCAAAGCAGTTCGAAAAGAGACTCAATCGGTTACAAGTATCTCGCCACCAGGCGAGATAAAAATCAAATTTCTGAAAGGTTTATTGCTCCTAGAGATGTGCATCACATAAAGTCGATCTTTTCGCACAGTTTGATTTGACTAAAGGTAGACAAACAAATTTTTTGTTTTGCAATGCCAAGTTGTCGTGCAAGTTGGTGCGACAATTTGCGCTTTCGTGGCATATTCTTTACATATTGTAACTGTTTCAGACTACAATCTGATTCTCATATGAATTTTTATTCCGGCTGGAGCCGGAATGTATAAAATGGGTTTTGGTATCTTTTGTGTGTACTGAGTCATTTCTCTATTTAGTAGCCCTATCTTCAGCACAGGGCTAGCTTAGGCCGATTTTTTGCTTTGGATGCAATATGCAAATTAGGTTTCAGACTATTTAAGATGTTGCAACGGCTGTCTTGTCGCAGTTTTTGACTGTCAGCAGTAGTAATAGGTCCGCACCAGACGTATCGTTTGGGGGGGGTGGTGGGTGGTGCAAGCGGCGAAGCGGCGCTGGGTGGTGCAAGCGGCGAAGCGGCGCTGGGTGGTGCAAGCGGCGAAGCGGCGCTGGGTGGTGCAAGCGGCGAAGCGGCGCTGGGTGGTGCAAGCGGCGAAGCGGCGCTGGGTGGTGCAAAAGCGGCGAAGCGGCGCTGGGTGGTGCAAGCGGCGAAGCGGCGCTGGGTGGTGCAAGCAGCGAAGCGGCGCTGGGTGGTGCAAGAGGTTGGGAGGCTCGGGAGGCTCATGAGGCATTAGGGTTGGTGGAGGAGGCGGCTGGGCGGCGCAGAGAGGCGCTGGCTTTTCGTCGAACCGAGCCATGGCTGACCCAAGCTTAAAATTAAAAATTGTCCGTTTCCAATTGGAAAACTTTATCCATGTGGTTTTTTGGGGGGCGTAGAATACAAATATGAGCTTAGTTTTCCTCTGTGAGCGAAGCTCCATGCTGTATGTGACCGGAACCATGGCTGACCCAAGCTTAAAATTAGAAATTGGCCATTTCCAACGGGAAAAGTTTGCCTATAGGATTTTCTACCATGTAGAATTTAAATATGAGCTTAGTTTCCCTCTATTACCTGAGCTCTGTGCTGCAGCTAGCCCATGAACCGGAACCACAGCTTACCTTAGCTGATAGTTGTCCATTTCTGACGGGACAAAGTTCCACTATTGGGTTTTCGGGGCCGTAGAATTTGAAAATTAGCTTCGTTTTTCTGTATTTTCTGCTGCACACTGCCGGAATCAAAGCTAACCTTAGCTTAAAACTGAAAGTTGCTCATTTTCGATGGGATAACTTCCGTTGTAGGGTTTTGCAGACTTGAATTCTGAGCTATTCAATTACCTAAGCTTCAGTATGAAATTATCGTATGCACAAACAAGTATAGAAATCAACGGTTTCAGTATCTATCATTGAAAACATAGCAATTATACAAATTATGATGGTTGATACAGAAGTAATGCAACTTGCCAATACTGCATTAAAATTGGGTGTTGTAGCATGATTCAACCAAATGTGGCTAATCAAAAATTTGAATTGCCAAACAAGTTCATGTAACGAACAATACACTATAAAATCTAATACACTGCGGCACCCTGCTGGGCTTGCACCTGCCCATATTCAAACATTAACAGCGAGGACCCCTGCTGAGATAACACCTGCTCATCAGTTTTAAACGAGTTTAAATTGCATTGTGCGCTCAAAACTTAATAAATAGACGCTATTGCTTTAATAAAAACTACGATATTGGAAAGATCACGCC
This sequence comes from Trissonchulus latispiculum, assembly GCA_030248195.1. Taxonomy (NCBI): domain Eukaryota; kingdom Metazoa; phylum Nematoda; class Enoplea; order Enoplida; family Ironidae; genus Trissonchulus; species Trissonchulus latispiculum. Next base: position 11,456 of record JASAND010002753.1, read on the forward strand.
AGTACAATGAACGGAACATTTATTTTACAGGTAATCAAGCATGCTAACCAATGATGACTTTTGTTGTTTGTTATTGATATCGCCTGTATAACGCAAGCACTCCTGCTGAGATAACAATTGATCAATTTTAAACGAGTTTAAACTGCATTGTTCGCTCAAAACTTAATAAATAGACGCTAATTGCTTTAACTAAAACTACGATATTTGAAAAATCACGTTGTGCAATGAACGGAAAAGCTTATTCCGTTACAGGAAATAAAGCATGCTAACCGACGATGTCTTTTGTTGTTTGTTGACGATATCGCCTATATAACGCGCTTCTGTTATCTACACTGAGCTTCTGTTTTAGAACTATCAGATGCACGCATATGTGGAATGGTTCTTTAAGCGGAAATTTGGAATGTTGCGTCACCTGGAAAGCAAACACTCTGAACAGGTAACTTTTCAGTTTTACACTACCAAAAATGTATTGGATCTACGCTACTTCTACGAGTTGATAGCTACATTTGTTTGTTTCAGGCAAAGAAAACGTGTGATCTGTGCGAGCGTACCTTTCCTCGAGAAGATCTCTATCAACGCCATCTCGCGGGAACAGCACGGAGATTCTAAATCTCATGTCTGCAGAGAATGTGGTCTCGCTTTCAGAAGTGAAAGGAGCATTTAGACGGACACCACAAAAGGATTCAGCATTCGAATGGTGGTAGAGCCCAGAAGAAGCGCAATCTCGCAGAAACGCAACAGCCAGTACAAATTGAGACCAAACCAGACAACCCAACAAAGAAGAAACCAACGATAGAAGAGCTAGAGAAGGAAGATGAGACTCCAACTAGTGTTTGGAGATGAGGCCCTGGACAAACTATATCGTGAAAACTGGAATGTCATCAAAACTCATCATCGAGAAACGAAATTACAGAATCAATACAATTATCGGCTCAACTACACGGATATGGATGAGATCAAGCGTCATTGTGAAGAGCTCCTTTCCAGGATACAAACTCACACTCGCAAATGGAGTATCTGCTTTGGCCACAAGGTTGCGGAATGTCGTTACTGATGAACTGACCTATTTCTACGCCAGTGGAAATACGAATGTGTTAAAACGCCCAATGACGGTTGGAACTCGTGCAGATTTCGACAATTTGATGAATCAACTGGCCATTGTACACGTGCAGGAATGGGCACGCCAGCAAAGACCTGGATCAAGATATTCGGTGGAAAGAATCACCAATCTGACAATATTTGTTGACAGACTCTACGTATCTGTTATGTAAACTTATGTATGTGTATGTGTTTTGCTTGTGCTTAAATTCATCCGCCACATTGTGGCTTTAGGCGGATTCTCCAAAGAGGCTTGATATTCCGTTAAGTCCAGGAGGTCAGCAGCCAGCACCGTTTGCGTGCTAAGTCATACGCAAGCCAGATATTGGCCTTTCGATTTTCTGCTGGTTTTCATTGTTGGTTTCGTTCTGTCGTTATTGAGCGTTCTAGTCGTTTGTTTGTTTTCATTAATTGTTGGTTCGTTCACTTACTTGAATCTGAGTTTTACGTACATAGCTGCATCTTGCCTGTGCTCCTGATTCGCTCCCAGATTGCTCTTACTAGCTTCGAGTTACTCTGATTGCTTTTTACTTACTCCCAAAGTTACGCCGACGTTCCCTCCCAGTTGGCTTTTGCTCCCAGCCTACAGTGG
>JASAND010002754.1:0-28602 GCA_030248195.1 Trissonchulus latispiculum
ATGTTGTTGGGCATGGGGAATTCAGTGGTGGTGTTACTTTGGTGATCCAACCCATGGCTGGCCAGATCTGGTTCAACTGGTTCAATGTTGAACCAGTTCCTGGTTCAAGCTACTGGAGATAGCTGAAAGGCTGAAATCTTGCATACAAATGTTGTTGGGCATGGGGAATTCAGTGGTGGTGTAACTTTGGTGATCCAACCCATGGCTGGCCAGATCTGGTTCAAAGTTGAACCAGGTCCTGGTTCAAGCAACTGGAGATAGCTAGAAGGCTGAAATTTTGCATACAAAGGTTATTGGGCAAGGGGTATTCACAGGTGGTGTAACTTTGGTGATCCGACCCATGGCTGGCCAGATCTGGTTCAACTGGTTCAAGGTTGAACCAGGTCCTGGTTCAAGCAACTGGAGATAGTTGGAAGGCTGAAATTTTGCATACAAAGGTTATTGGGCATGGGGAATTCACTAGTGGTGTTACTTTGTTGATCTGACCCATGGCTGGCCAGATCTGGTTCAACTGGTTCAAAGTTGAACCAGTTCCTGGTTCAAGCTACTGGAGATAGCTGAAAGGCTGAAATTTTGCATGCAAAGCTTATTGGGTATGGGGAATTCACTGGTGGAATTTGTGATTGCTACTGCCACAGTTATGGTAGCGTTCCCAAAAACTAGACTGAGGACAAGTATGAAAAATGCTCCTTGCAGTCGCATGAAAAAGTTAATATGAGCTATGATGGTCAACATTTAAATGTGTCAAGGACAAGATTTAAAATGTTTAATATGAGCCAACATCTAAATAAGCAGAGGACAAGATGTAAACGACTAATATGAGCCGCTACGTTTCTCTTGGGCTCATATTGACGCGACTAAAATGGCAAACATATACAGTTTACGGTTGGCATATACGCATCAGTGTTTATAAACGATTTGATTGGCTTGGGAATATTGAATTAATGTGATGATTGCGATGATAACTTCAAATGTGATTTCTCAAGATTTCACAACATGTGTAAGTTCCACATTTTCGTTTCTTCATTAGATTGGACTTCGGTTTCGTTTTGTTGACTTTATGTGGTGGCCTTAAATGTGTACTTGGATGTAGCGGTGGAGAAGAAAACATTTATAGCCATGGGGTGAAAAAAACCCACCCCCTTTTTGGGGGGAAAAAACCCACCCGCCTCCTGGGTCACGGGTTGGAGCTAGGAGCTCCAAAACATACCAGCAGAAAGCGCGACTCTTTCTAACCTATGTGTGCAAAGATCAGGTCATTTGGTTCACTCTTGCTCATTTTATGACATTTTGAAAATGATACCTACTTTTTGGTCCAACCTTCCAAAAATTTGGCAAAAGTTTGGACCGATGTAACTTTTGACAGGGTTGGGCTAGAAAAGTTTTGCAAATATCTGCAATGATGGCAAGTCTTCCTCTTTGCACACAGCAAAAATTAGACCGATCCGATGCACCGTTAGACTGGCACATTGCCAAACGTGGCGGGGAAAAAACCCACTTTGGGGGGAAAAACCCACCCAAATTTTTTTGAAAAATTTTTTACCAGCTCAACTGGGAAACAATTCGGGACTGTAGTACGATATTATCGAGGACGCTGCGTCACCCTATGCTGTCAGATTTGGACAATTTTGAATACTTGGGTAGCTAGAGGCATAAAACCCTAAAGGTGCAATTTCGCTGCTGGATGACCCAGCAGAGGTCTAATTGTGACTTTTAATAGCCAATTGTACGTAAAAAACCATTCTCTACACGCTAGAATAATAAGTTTTATCAAATTACATCGTTTTTAGCATTTTTCAAAAATTGCCCTATGTTTATGTGTTAAACTTTATGAAACCTTTCCATTTGATGCTGCATTTTCAATGGCACATGAGATCTCAAAAAATGCTACCTAGGTCGGGTTTTTTGACTCATACTAACTAAAAAAGAGTTGAATTTTACACAGGAAGTGTCAGAATCGCGCTACGACAATTTTTAGGACCTGTGAGGGGTGGGTTTATTTTCCCCCATTTGGGTTTTTCCCCCCATTGGGTTTTTTCCCCCGCTACTTTTTGCATTATACCGGCCTAACGGTACAACCTAGAGAAGTGCAAATGGGCTTAAAGAAAGTTCTAAGTACGCCAAGTACGATGGTATATAGAGTTCTCAGCTAGCCCTTATAACAAAAAAGTTCCAGCCAAAATCCGAAAAAGTGGGTTTTTCCCCCCATGGTTATACGTACAGCTTTGCAAAATTAATGTTTATGCGTCGTTATTCATGCAAGCCATTTCAGTGTTGGATTAAAAGTAAGCAAAAGCTAAATGAGCGTCAATATGAGCCCAAGAGAAACGTAGCGGCTCATATTAGTCGTTTACATCTTGTCCTCTGCTTATTTAGATGTTGGCTCATATTAAACATTTTAAATCTTGTCCTTGACACATTTAAATGTTGACCATCATAGCTCATATTAACTTTTTCATGCGACTGCAAGGAGCATTTTTCATACTTGTATAATTTTAGCTTTCAGCTACCACAGGCAGTTTGTTGGTCCCTATAGGAGCCTTGACTGTATGGGAAACTACTAGCTCATTATCGGCTGCCTTAATAGCAGGCACACTACTACTTACAGGTACAGTTTTTCGGGGGGCCGAACTTCGGGCCGGTCTCTACAGATGCCCTTTAAGATTTGGAGGGGGCAACCTACGGCCCGACCACTCAATTTGGGGGGAGGGCAATTGACCCCACCCCAACTTATAATAGACCGGATTTTGTTAACGTTGAACAGTTGCAAATCTTACACAGGCTAAACAACATTTTCCAGAGTGATTTACTGTCATCATTTGAACTATTTTACCTACAGTTGACGGCAAATAGTTGCTTCGTATTGTGCAGGTTCGGTAACAAACTCGCGGGCCGCTTACGTACTGGTTATATAGAATAGTCAAGAATCCCTGTCCCAGAAACGTTGTGTTCTGTGAAAGCTGTTCACAAAAATAAAGATATTGAATGAAATATGAATACAGAATTTTCATACTTTCAACATTTTATTAATCCTTTGCAGACGTAAATATCTCATAAATCGTCAGGGTCAGTACTGTTTTGCAAGGCTTCAGCTTTTTCATACAGTAACACGGTCTAATTAAGCGTAACAGATATCAGTTCTATTTTTCATTAATATTAATTAATTAATTACTGATTAATGTTTTGTCTAGACAATGGTCTGATCACCCTGAGCCGGTTCATCTTGTTGGATCCGTACTTGCTGTTTTCAATGGCCCTGTGCACATTTGCTTGGATAAAGTTTTGCAGTGCCAGTACAAGGTATTACAGTTCTACTCTTGTTATGTAGGTGAACTTTTTTTGGTGAATTTGATAGTTTAGAATTTAGTTGGAACACTGACCCACTTAGGGAAGCCTTAATTTTATCTGACAGTTACATACGTTTACCTTTCAGACTTACTTTGAAAAGCCTGTATAAGTTTTGCCCATCTGCAAATTTCGAGGCGCTAAAAAGCCAGAAGCACCAAAGAAAACATACGTCACCATCCTAGACTTAAATTTTTTGAAATTTCAGAAATATCGGGTCACCGGGTCGTCGGGTCACCTGGTCAAGAAATAAACACCCAGTTTCATCTCTCTTGTAGAGCATATAATTGCTTTTTTGTTTTTAAATGCTTTTTTGCATTCTTGCTTTTTTGTTTTTATATTTTCTCTAGTGGCCTTTCTTTGTGTGGCTTTAGCTACACAGCGAAAGACCAGTCCCAAAACTGTTGACGAGGAAATTAATCAGAGGCAATAGTTTTTCTCATTGAAAGCTTTAGGTCGTTATTCTGCAGCATTTTTGTGATAGGTTTCAATTTGTTGGAAACGAACCACCACTGCTTATAACAGTGCTCATTCAAAATTGCAAGATGTCAGCGTTAGAGACTAGCGGACACATCAGAGAAAGATCGGTTTATTCGCAGCATACCAAGTCAGCACATACGTATTTGCCTAGTATAGTATTAGATCACACATTGCTCTAATAGCTACTTTCCCAATACTCCCACTTAGCTATTAGGGCAAGTAGTGTCCTTCACATAGTGTCCTTCACATGAACTTGACTTGAATTTGATTGTAGTTTTCTGTTTATTCTGTTACTTTAGCATCTAAGTAGGCAAATGTAGCAGCTCCCACTGAAGATCAAAACTGTTCGAACTTGCTTGCTGCGTTCTCCTTTCACAGTGTCACGACGCTTTATCTTTGTGTGTCCCAGTTCCCGGTTTCTTCATGACCTACACTTTTTACTTTGGCCACTCTCTTTCGATTCATCAATCTGTTGGCTTCATGTTTAGTTCTTTTGAAAACGTTGCATTCTTTCCATTAAATGCAGCAACCAACACGTAGGCAACTGTCCCTGGCCTCACGCCATTGTTGCTGGTCCGGCAACCACCGAAGTACCACTTTAGCAAAATCAAGGATTGGGAAAGGCGTGGGCTGGGCCCATAACCTGTTAGCGTTAGAGACTAGCGGACACATCAGAGAAAGATCGGTTTATTCGCAGCAGGTGATAGTAGCTCACGCTGACACCTCAACGTGTAAAGTGTCGTCCTGAATTGTAACAAGTATTTAACGCTGACACCTTTAACTGCCTAGATAGTGAGCGCATATTTTCTATATCTGTAAAATGCTTCATGTATTTTACGCTGACACCTAACAGTAATGTTCTCTGAAGATTTTAATTTATCAAATTTCTAATTAAGTACAGGTTGCTAACCATTTACATAAGTCACATTAGAATAGTAACAATTAAGGCGACAGACAACTAACTGAGAAAACGCAGAATCGTAATTATGCAAATGCAAATTTGACATCCTAACTTGCATATTTTCTTCTCGCTTCACATCAGTCTTACTCCTAAATCAGTTACGAGCTTGTTTATTGCCTAGTTTTTTTGATTCGTAGCCTAGTGCTTCCATGCCTTCTGAAGGTGACTCTGCCGCCTCCGCGGCCGCAACAGCCATCCAAGACTTCTCGCAGATCTTAATCCTCTTCTGTTTCTGAAGATCGTCGTCGACGGAAACGACGCTACAGTTCCTCCTCTTCGACTGCGGCCCTTTCTTCCGAGGATAGCGCCAATCCTGCACCATCCACAAATCTTTTTTCCTTTCATTTCTTTGTTTGAAAATTTAGCAATAGCCATAATTCAAATTATCTCGTAGGATACCGTAGAAATAATACAATATGTTAGACTTTGTCTCCCTTTGTTATAATGGATGATACGGTTGTCGGTTGTCGGTATAATAAAGAAAATAGCATCTTGCACAAAGACCAATCTAATACCAAAAACTCAAGTTTATCTTTTGTCTTGTACTGTTTCACCTGTATATAATTTCTGTTCGAATGTTTTCATCTTCATTTTTCTGTATTACCTATCTAAATTGAGAAAAACATCAGAGGTGTAACTGCTGTCAGTTGCTTCTGTTAATACTGTAACCTTACATCTATTCCATTAGAATCTTCAGAAAACATTACTGTTCGGTGTCAGCGTAAAATACATGATGCATTTTACAGATATAGAAAATATGCGCTCACTTATCTAGGCAGTTAAAGGTGTCAGCGTTAAATACTTGTTGCAAGTCAGGACGACACTTGACACGTTGAGGTGTCAGCGTGAGCTACTATCACCTTCGCAGCATACCAAGTCAGCACATACGTATTTGCCTATCACACATTGCTCTAATAGCTACTTTCCCAATACAAGAAACTTCCTTCTTTATGCACAGCTTGACTTTGTTCCAACAAGAGTATATACCGATAAGAGGTTCCACTCGGCTTGCTCTCTGTTATCAAAAAAAGAACTAAGAAAAGAACTAAGAGAAGAACTACTAGCTAATATTTAATATTTTTATTTCGCCGAAGGCGAAATATTTGTAATGGGTGAACCCAATTTTGAACTGAAAATTTTTATGGCTCAGCCAAAGTGGCTATGTTTAACATGTAAAGCTAGCTGCTCAGTTTTTTTAATAAGGGGGTACACTGGGCTTAAAAATTCAAAATATAATTTTGATTTCTACAACCATTAAACTTAAGTAGGGCGCAAAATATAAAACATTTTCTTATATTCTGCAAAATTCATACAGTTCCCCCGCTGACAAGAATTTGACATCCAAACAATGTTTGTTGAGTGCAAATTACGCAAATGAGAAATTACTGTCATTATCATTTTGATAATGACTGCAGCGTGGTACACTGCGAGGTTATTTTTCATGAAAGCTTTGTTAAGCCCTGCATATCGACACGGATTTCGTTATATATTTCCGGCAAAATAGCATGACCAAAAATTGTTGGTCTCCCCCATTAGCCGGACCCCGAGCTAAACCTTGCATATTCAAGCTAAAATTTTCGATTGGTAATCTTTTCGACCACTCCTTTCGATTCAGTGACATCTGATTTATTTGATTTTAATTTTTGCTTTCCCAAGGTGGGCTAGGAGAATTACCACTTTTTGCAGTGTTCGCGTGCGTTTTGCATGCATTCTGATTCGGCTTGGAAGCAGTGTAATATTCGGCTTATCGTTAGTGTAATATATCATTAGCTTACATCATAAACGACAACTTAAGCTGATATTAAGCTTATAATAAAAAGCCAAATTCGGAAAACAGTGCTCGGATCAGATTCATGCTCATAAAACCAAGAAAAATGCAGACAAAAATGTGTTTGGCTTCTCCCCCCTCCTTGCTAATAACAAACCAGTTTCGCGAAATCGAATAAATTACGTTATTAGGGCTCAGCGTTATCGAAAACAATTGGACCGATATGGCAAATTTCACAAGGACGTATGGGCCTGTGGGGAAAGTGCTGACTGAAGCCTCGCTGACGCTGCAGCCAAAAATTAGATTCGGGATTGGCCGAAATTTGGCTGGAGTTTGAAGTTGGCCAGCCAATTGGCTGTTGGCCGTTTGTTCGTCTACCGTACTTTATTATGCCTCAACTTAATTAAACATTATTCAAAATAGTTTTTCGAAACGTTTATCACCAATTCTGTTTTAATTTTGCTGGCTGACTACAATAAATTTTTGAGACGGTGACCTCTAGGCAAAAACTAAGTTGTTTAAAACTAAAACCTTAATTAACAGTTTATCGAAAAATAACGCTAATTAGGTGCGATAAATGAGTACGGAACGGACGTATAGAAAAGTTGGAGCTAAGCATCAATATTTTATGTAGGCAAACTGAAAATCCGTTGGATATAACCTAACGTAACGTTTATAATGCAACATGTGCACGATGATATGTAGCAAAATTAAATTTTGCAACACAGTTGACGCATAAAATCAGTAAATAAATTTGAGCTTGGCCAAGGCCAACAGTCGCCATTGGTCAGCCAACGGCCAACTGCCAGCCGTTGGCCGTTGGCCAGGCAATGTCCAATGGCCGGCCAAGCCAACAGCTAAAATTCTTTCGGTCAACGGCTAATGGCTTGCCCAGCCATTGGCCGCACAGACCAACGCACAATACTACTAAAATATGATGTTGCATGACTGCATGAGGCAAAAGTTGTAAGTCTAAGTCTAAGTCTAAGTTGAAAGTGTGTGCGTCGTTCGAAAGGCCTCATTGAAACATTAGCATCTCAGGGCAGTTTTTACGCTGAATCTAACTTTGTCAAGGCGAAATTTTGCCCCTTTTAGGGGTAACTTGTTCTCCACTGATTTAATATTTAATTGTTATTTAGTAATTCCTTTACTGTGGGGGGGATTCCAAGAGGGCCCCAAAAGTCCCAAGGGGTAAGGAATTTTTCTAAAAACGTAGTAAAAGCTGCGCTATATTTTTATACAACTGTAAAAGTTGGTTTTTGTGGCGCAAATAAACAACTTTAGTGGTGATAATGGCAAAAGGTGAGTAAATATCGCCAGTGAAGTCGGAAAAGTTTTGGAATTTGGCTTTATGAGCAAATCTGATTAGAGTAAAATTTGATACCAGACGGGACACCCGCTCTCTTTGGATGGGATTTTTGGTGGAGGGAAGAATTTGGGGGATATCCCCCATCAGAGTAAGCCCAGTTGGCAGCCGATAGCTCGCAGCCATACTCTTGTGTATTATGTACTCTTGGTATTATCCCATTCTTGTGTTATAGAAGCTTTACCTTGAAGTGGTTTTGGTGGCTCGGCCTTACTGGCCTCAGCCTTGTCGCTACATTTGCGTAAGATGACTTTTCGTTATTTTTCTTTTAATTTGAATTAAAAATTAAAAGATAAAACTTGTTTTAAAATGATGAGTTTTGATTTAGGGGAAATATTATCAGTACGTACGGAAATATTCAGCTCTACTGTTCTCCGGAGATTTTGTGTCTTGAATTTGCATTCTTCTTCGGAAAAGTTTGAATGTTTGTTGCTAATATGTTTGAAAATAAATTTTATATAGATTGTATTAGGATTAAGTTTGAATTGTTTTAGGATAAAATTTGTGGGCCTCTTTCTGGTGGCTTTGATCGGACTTTCTACAACCAGACAGCTTTGGTCTTCACTGGGACGCCGCGGCTTTAGCGTAAGAAGTTAAACTGTCATTGGAGGGGTTATGACCAATAAGATACAAGGGGGCGGTTGGGTGGGGAGAGAAAGCTAAGTGTTCCCGCAATCCCAAGTCTACTATGTACAAAAAGAAAGGATTTGACTATAAAGCCGTTGGATGGAATAATAAAATTAGATTTTGGCAGCAATGAATTCAACCAGTTTAGCTATTTTTGTGTCTGGTTTGAAGTAAAAGTGGCTGCATTTTGTTAAGATCTCGCCGAAACGTTCATCATCTTCTTCTTCTTCTTCCTATGATGCAATCGGAGCGTATCCACATGGGGAACCTCCACCTTCAGGCACAGTGCACGTCTTAGCAAGGCAGACCTACAAAGGAGGAGCCCCGAATAGGGCGATAGAGAAGAGGTCCACCCGCTCGGTAGCATAATTTAAGGACAGGAGGTATCCAGCTTCGACATGGCTGAAGATAAGAAGCAAATATGGAAGGATCAGCCATCCCCCCGCAGAATTGGAAACCATTTAGCGCCGTTGACCAGACGGATGCCAGCGGACACACCTGTGGTGGGTATCTTCATTTGAAGGGGTCCATGTCCATCGGATTTTCCACGGAGGCGGTTCCATTGCCCCACATGTAAACGTTCAGTGTTACCAAGAGTACATAATATAAGAGTGTGACAACTGGCAAACTCTCTGTTATCAGAGCAAAAACTATGCTCTGTTCGCTACCCCCTCCCCAAATTGGACCCCAGTGGACAAAGCAAATTCGCCCGCTATGTTTGTGTTCTAAAATTCGAAACAGACACAAATTACACTTACGCACTGCTTGTGTTTTTGAGCTTAAGCACATAAACATAGATCGAGTGAGCGTACCCCCGTTTCGACCCCGCACCCATATAGGGGCTGAGTGAGAGGGGGCCAATTTGGGGAGGGGGTAAGCCGATAGCGAACATAGCATAGTTTTGGCTCTAACTGCATAGAGTGTGACGCTTGACATACTCTTATATATTATGTACTCTTGGTGTTACCTACCAGTCAAGGGTTTGCACGTGCATGTGTGCAGATTAACATTTGACCTGATTTCTTCTCTATATTTAGGTTACATTTTGGTGCCATTTTGGATGCCGATTTTGCGGGCTCATTCACCTGCCATCAGCCGTCTATCTGTTCATTTATTGGATATATTTCAAACTGCTAGTTCATAGGTATATAAATTATTTTTTAATTATTAGTTTATCTATGGCATGAGCCGATTCTGTGGGGAGATGTGCCGAATAATCTCACCTTTTCCCCTCCACTAATTCCGAGAAAAGTTTAACTTCGCGGGGTTAATTAGTTATCTAATTAGTTGTTTTTATTTTTTAGCGGAATTTCGGATGGATTTTTCAGCCCTGAGTTGCAGTCAACTTTAGTTGGGAACTTTCTGCATAACTTGTCTCAACCTATGAGTAAGCATTATTTCCTGTTGTAATCCTATTCTACCGTACTATACAGCAATTTTTTAAAGAATAGTATACAGAATTTCGAAGTCGTCAATATAGTCTTGGAAATTTTCTTAGTTTTGCAATTTTAATATTATAAGTAGTTGTGCGCTGTTAAATATCAGCGTTTCACGTGAGCTTTGAATTACAACTAAAATCTGTACAATGAGTTACATAGTCTTGCTGTCTGAGTTGTTAGCCAACTCGGGTTGGACTCCCCGTCTTGGATACTTTTCTTCACATCTTTCAATCCTGATTTCAACCGTTCACTTACAGTTCAAAATCATGAAAACTATTTTTGGGTTTTTTGTATTACTTTTGCAGCTTTGTTTTCCCTGAGTGCAGTCCGCCTAAAGAATGTTGATCCTGGAAGTTCATATCTTCATTCGCATTCGGATTTCTATCCACCGGCCTTGGGTTTGGGAAGCGGTCTGCAACAGGTAGAGTATTTATAAATGGTAACTGTGTTCCGAACATTTTTTCTATGGAACAAAGTGCTGTTGTGATTGCGGAGGCTGATTAGCCAAGAAGCTATAACTTATAAAGTATAAGCAAGAGTACATAATATAAGAGTGTGCCACTAGGCACACTCTATGTTATCAGAGCAAAAACTATGCTCTGCTCGGTAACGGCCCACCTCCCGTAAATTAGGCCCATCACTTCAAAGAATGTTGTGCGCTATGTTTGTGTTCTAAAGCTCGAAGCAGGCACAAAATTTCCGCACGCACTGCTTGTGTTTTCGAGCTTAAGCACATAAACATAGAGCGAGTGAGCCTACCCGCGTTTCGACTAGGTACTAATTTGCGGGGGGTCACTAGGGTCTGATTTGCGGGGGGGGGGGTGTGGGCCGTTAGCGTGCAGAGCATAATTGTTACTCTGATAACATAGAATGTGCCTAGTGGCACACTCTTATATTATGTACTCTTGGTATAAGCTATAAAGTATTTTTCTTGTTGAAGGTTCGTACCTAAAAATACGTTAGCTCTCGCTTTGAAAAGTGCGTGTAAATAATTTATAAATAGTTTATATAAATAATTAGCTCCTGTCAATGAGTTATGACTTTTTACTTGTCCATTTCTTCATATTTTGGCAGGTATCAGGATCATTCTATAGAAACAGAAATAACATTTGGTTGCTTGTACCCGCTCCTGAAAAAACTAATCGAGGTGTATGACCTATTCGTGGGCGAAGTCAAGGAATGAGTTTGACGGTTTTAATCTATAACGAAATAGGACCCCTTAAAAGTTTAATCCGCCAATTTTTCATCCGTCTAATCCGCGTAGCAGAACAAGGATTAAATACCAGTTGAAAAATGGCGGATTAAATGGATTAAAATTAATCATTAATGAAACTGCAGTTAAAGAGGAAAATATATAAATTTTAATCCTGAGTGCATTAAAGAAATAGGATTAAATTTAATCACTTATCCGTTTTTGATCGTTAAAGAAATTCGGCCATAGGATTAGGTTTTAAGTATATATGGTATATTTAAAGTATGGTTTTATGTTATCAAATTAAAACTGTTATTGCCCTTTAGAGATTGCATTGCGTCCTGTGCTAAGTGGAGACTATATAAGACTGCAGCACGTCAGGTTGGTGTCTACTTATCCTGAAAACCGTGTTAGTTTTGACAAGAGTTTATAATAGGAAGAGTAAGACACTCAGCTCTTCCTAATAGAATAAGCTTGCAAGACGTCCGAAACATTAAGGCCGAAATCCCGGGAGGCTTCTCAGCGTGTAGACGTACAACGTTGACATTTTTTTAAAAATGGGCATTTTTTCGAAATTATATACTATAACTTGTGTTAGCGAAATCGTACGGCAATAATTTTTATATCATTATGTTGCGTAGAACGAGATCTTTTTAACGGGTATAAAAATCGTATAGTTAAGTTCAGGCTGTCTCTTATAAAATTGGAAAGAAAACATCCTTTCCACTAAAATTCTAGGAATTTCAACATTTCTTCAAAATGCCTTACGTTGGAGCATTTGAAAGAGATTGCCTCAACCTAACTAACGAATTTTTATATCGTTAAAAAGATCTCGTTAAAAACATAATGATATTGAAATTATTGCTGTACCATTTCGCTAGTTCGTATTATAGTTTTTAATTTGGCAAAAATTCCCGTTTTTGAAAACTGTCTTATGCTTACACAGGGTGCCCTCGCAGAAGCGACATCGCGCTGAGAAGCCCCCCCCCGAGATTTCAGCCTTGATGCACATTGCAAACTTAATCTATTAGGAAGAGCTTAGTGTCTTACTCTTCCTATTATAAACTCTTGGTTTTGACTAATTCAAGTTAACAAGATTTAATTACATAATATTTAATTTTAATTACCTTTACTATACATTTTCTACTGGAACCTCTTTGTTTTAGTACCAAGAAGTATTTGGAGTGTCGGAAACAGCCAGCGGTCCTATCCAAGCGCCATCTGTTGGTGTTCGGGGCTGCAAATGTGCTTTTTCGTTTCCGTCTTAAATTTTCCTGTTTTTAATTTTGTATTTTTTAAATAGAAGTGATATAATATGGTTGAATTCTTAGATTATTTTGTCTATATACATTTTTGTCGCTCTACGTTTTTGGTTCAGTTTTGCTAATATATTATAATAATTGAAAACCGTTGTCTACACTTTTCCGAAAATTTTTAATGTTATGTTCTCTTGTTGTTACAGAGTTCGCAGGTATGGCAGTTGGTTTCATTTCAAGAGAAGCCGCATTCAACCATTGCAGTGGTCAGTTCGCAGTTTCGACTGGTAAACCCTAGCTGTCACTGCGCTCTTCATATGAGCGGAAAAGCACTACCTAAATGGTATGGGTTTTCCTTCTGTCTATTGAATGCAGGATGTTCTAGACATCGGTCTAAGTGCCTTTTCGCGTAGCTAGTTAACCGAAGTAAAATTAACTGGATCCTTTTCATGAAAGAGTTAAATCAGGATAAGATTTTATAAATTATTTAAACAAATTTTTTAGTGCTGAATGTTTGTTTGTCTGTTTACAGGGGTCGGGAACAGGCTGAAATAACTTGCTCACCCAGAATAAGCAATTCCGGCAATTTTTGGCAGGTAGAATCGCAGGAAAACTCAAAAGGTATTAAACAGATAAACAATTAAATTTGATTATTGATTAAGATTTTACTATTACATTACGAAACATCAGGATGGTATGACGAAAATATTTTGAAAAAACTATTTTTATATGTTATTTTTTGAATTTTCTGTATTCCCATATGGACTTTCTACGTAATACGTTCTCTTTTCGTTTTAAACGACTCATCTATTTATTTAAAAAAGAAATTTAAAGGTGTATACGAATAAATAACTTTTATCTAAATTTATTACGTAACAATATTGTAACCTTCGTGCAGTTTACATCTTTTATTTCGGCGTATTTTCAGCACCTCCCAAATCCTATGGTCGCATTCCAACTCCGTCATTTTTGTACAAATTCTTTCATGTTCACCGAGTTATGCTACATCTCAACAGTCGTCTTAAGGCTAAACCTAACGAACGTCTATCAGATCCTTGGTTTTGGCCTCTGAATTATCAAGTAATTTTAAAATTTAAATTAAAGTTTTAAAAATTGAATTTAGAATGAATAAAGTGTGACAAATACTCATGAATAAACACCGCAGAAAGCTTTAAAATTTGCTACCTGCATTTTAATTTAGATCTTTTGCTTTTTAGGGTCAACAATTTTCTGGACGTCAATCTGAGCTTAGAATTTATCTTTTGGGCAATCCCTTGGTTTGGTGGCTGAATCTGATAATTTTGGCAGGTTTTCTACCAGTCGCCTTGGTTCTGCTTGCTGTGGATAAGCGAAGAAAAGCCTTCGAACTGCCCGGTATCTAAAATACTGAACTAAATTTCGGGAGTCAGTTAAGCGGAGTTAAGGGAGTTAAATCTAAATCCTTTACATGAAAGAGTTAAAAGAGTTAACTTTAAACAGATTTTAAGTTTCTTACTTTTCTTTATTTCATTCGGTTCTTGTATGGATCTTCAGTGTTGGTAACAAATTTCTGTAGATATTCCTTGCCTTTATTTTAGCATTATTTTCGCAGTCTGCTGCATTTCAATGGGCCCAGTGGATTCATCTTGCCTGGTGCTTTCATTATCTTCCGTTTCTGATCATTTCAAGGGTTGTCTATTTTCATCATTATTTTCCGGCTCACTATTTCGCTTGCCTATTGTCAGGTGGATTTGGCTTTAGACTTGGCTTAAGTTTAGGCTTACATGGGTTTATGTAGGTACAGATTTTAGGTGCAGTTCCATTTCGCGACTAAAATTGCCTTTATATGCCTTTCAGACTTCTTATGCATTAAATTCAATAGAGTTTTAAGAGCATGACAAGCATCATACGCTTTGTAGTGGAAGCATGGCACATCCTCTGCATGCTAACGCCTGACCCTCTCCCACCGCTAACTGGACAATAGTGGCCCCCTTAAATTGGTACCGAAGTTAAAACGAGGGTACTTTCACTCGCTCTAAGCTTGACGTTCTAACTTGACGTTTAAACTTGACGTGTGCGGTGTGCTCGTGCTTGTAGTAAATAGCGGGCGAAATCACTCATTCACTAGGGATGCAGAGGATTAGCCGTTAGGAGTATCACGATGTGTTACGTCTCACGTCAGCGGATGGGTCACGCTCATAATACGTAGATTATGACGCTTGTCAATTGTCATACTCTTATGTATTATGTACTCTTGCATACATCAATCTAGCAAATGAGCCAGCAAACGAAACGAGATAATTTTAATCTGCCCACTCTGCCATCAAAGCCAATAGTGGCTAAATGTTTGTTTGATCCGGCAAATTTTTGATCATGTTAATCGTACCTGTTTACTCTTTAAAGAAATAGAGCCTTTTGGATTGAGATTTGCAAGGAAGTGAGTTAATGGTCCTGTCTGCAACGTAAAATTTGTCTTGACACTAAATTTTTTTGAATTTAAATTTTTTGAATTTTATTTTTAGGCATTGTTCTGGGTACCTGCCTAGATCGACTGAATTGGATGCTAAGACACGGCGTTGTTGGCACTTTTGCATCTGCCTTAACATGGAGGTAACTGGGGTAACTTTGAATGTCTGTAAAGGAATGCCGTCAAAGCTGATAAAATTGACATCTTGACATTTAGAAAGCGTTTGCACGTCATGCTCCATAATTTTCTGTACGTGTCCAACAATTGGCAGCCGTCCAAAAAATGATAAGATAATGACATGATTTTTTTGATCTGGAAAAGAAATTAGAATTGGAAAAACTCTGGCTTCCGGCGGGGTATGAACCAACAGCCTTTCGTTTGGCGTACGGGAGCTCTTCGATTTTTCCGATAAAGACTCACTTCTAACATTGTTTGAATATGGTACAAGACTTTGAAATAAAGCTAGCAAACCTTATTAATTAATTAATTTGTTAGATGTCCTATAATTATCAATTTTATTTATTAATTTTCAGTTTCTTTGTTTTAGTTTCATTAAATTTTCACCACTCTGCTATGGCATGTCTGGTCCTGCGGCGAGTCAGCCCAATTCCACTTATTTTCATCTCCAGTGGCTGGACAGCTGGGAAATCTGACATTTTCAGAAACAGAATCCAAGGAGTTTGTAGAACTGGTTTAGCCACTTTGACCAGTTTAGCAGTCTTCATCTGCTGCTTTTTCACGAAACTCCTCATAGCGGAGTTGGTCTGAATGCTGGACTGCGAACCAGTGGTCGTGGGATCGATTCTTGGTGGGAATTTTGAAAAAAGAAGACTTGTTAGTTTTTATGTACTAATGGGAATAAAAGGCTGTATTTTGATTTGAATTAAACAATGGTGCTTAAAATCAAGCTATTTAGTTGCAATCTTTCAATTTAATGAACTGTCTTGTATGTTTATTCTACATATAAATGCTAATAAAGTTGAAAATGTTTAGTTTCCAGAAAATGTAGGACTTCTTGGAATAGTTTTAGGAAAGAAAAAAGATTGAAGATGTGTACCCTTTATCTGAAAGAATAGATTTGGCTTTAGTTACGCTAAACTCGCACCTGGTCGTCGTCACCTTATTAACATACAAAATTATGATATTTTATTTATGAAATTAAATAGTCATGTAAGGCATAGCAACACTGTTATGCAGTCTGAACGCAAACAGCAATAAATTACAAAAGATTGTAGGAACTAGTCAGCACTTAGCACTGTAAAGTAGCAAATCTGATACTGCCGGTGGCCGGCCGACCCAGAGTAAACCCATTCCGGTTCAGCCGGTCAATTGAACCAGGCCAATACGTGATATTATCTGTTATACATATCCAGGAGTAACTTTACGCATCATGTAGTGCAGAAACTTTTCAAAAATGCACGAAAGAGGGCCAAGATGGTATCGACCGACTGACCGGCTGGTCAGCAACACTACTGCTGAGTGCTGATACAAAACTCATTCCACCAAACTGAACCTTATCCATTTTTGTAGATGGCGTTTTGAGTTTTTCAGACTTGCTTAAAACTTGAAAAGGCCGTAAGATTTGCTGTGAGAAATTTCAGAATGTAATAAATCAAAGCAAGTGGTTCAATTTGATGGGACATGTTGTGCTGAAGTGCAGTTTTAAGCGTTCATTGAACCAGGACGCTCGTTCATACTCTTATGTATTATGTACTCTTGCTACACACATCGATCAAACGGATGCGCTACTGGGTCAAAGTGGTCAGACTGGCAAAACTGATGAGATCAATTAATTGGATTAAAGGATCTGAGTTGAGATCAACTATCAGGAGCAGGAAATCCTTTAGGGATTAGTTGGGATTATGGATGGATTAGTTAGGGATAAAATTAGGCATAGGATGATTCTGGCTCTGTTAGAGGTCGCTAAAATAAATAATTTATAAACTTGTTTTTGTGTTAATTGACCCATTAAATTTCACCTTTTTCAAGAAAGAGCAGAGTAGGGAACGTCGTCCAATTTGTAAACGTAGATTAGAAACAAGATAATCGTTTCCTGGAGCTACGTTTCACAACGAAGCTACGTTTTGTAATGAGCTTCCTTTAATATTTTGTGCAAAAAGGTTTGCAAGTATAACAAGCAATATTTTCTGCAAAAGGTTCAGTTAGTCATTCGGTTCTAAATACATAAACCTGCTGCGCTGTAAATATTTTCATAACTGAGTGAATAACTAAATAGGTACAGCAAAATTGTGTGCAAAACATCATTTAATTACTTAAGACGCTAATTGTTTAAAAACTAGCCTGCTTTCCACATTTTGGTAAAAGTATTTAAAATGTTGCGTTGTTTTGTCTAATATTTAATGCAATAATTTGCTGGTGTCAGTTGAGAAGGCTTTAATTAGCTAGTCATTGAAATTGGAATGATCTATTCTGGTTTTGAATTCTACAAGAATTGTCTAGAAAGCAATGCACATATGCGTAATTGCATGGACAAGAGATAGAAATCGTTCAAAAGAGAAATCCCCAGAGAAATCATGTACTGCCTATCTTAAACCATTACGCACATGCATTTATGGTAAAATGCATGTTCAACAAATAAAATGCGTGCTCGAGCCCAAACTGAGCAAACCTAAGAGACCTGCTGCGCTGAGGCGCAGCAGGAAAAAGTGAAGAAAAAATTGTGCTGCTTCAAAAAATACACCTGAACAAATCGGACCTGAATACGCAGCTCCGTTGTAATATTCGTTAAAATCTACGTTTGCTAAACGAAGCTCCGTTCTTTAGTTGCGTTAAGTATTTGGACCTATTTGGGCCTATTGAATTAAAAAACAAAGAAAGGCCAAAGTTCGTTAAGATTCACTATTTAATTCACTATCACCATAATTAAAATTAACTAAATCCTTTTAATAAAAGAGTTAAAAGATGGAAACTCAAGCTAAACTGGAGCGAGAACGAGTTAAACAGTTAATTTTAACTCTGATCTACTATACCCTTTCTTGAAAAGGCTCCTAGAAATGTTAGCTGAAATTGTTCTGTTTTTGGTTATCCAGCGCTATTTGACCCAATGCTACGGGCTTTATGGCGGCAGAATTTTCCAAAATTTCTGAATCCGAAAATTAAAAATCCAGAAAGCAAACTGTTTATATACGCCAAAGAAATGTTCCCAAAAGTTGTTCCCATTGTTTCCATTATATATTATGAAAAAGTGCACGAGCCGCAGAGTGACGTATTGGTCCTGTGTATTAAGCTGGTTAGGCTTAATTTGATTTATTTAATTAACTAAATTAATTTCCTTCAGTTTGTGTGCTCCTTGTAGACCCCCGTCTGGTGTCTGCACTACAAAGCTGTTTTTTTCCAACTTAAACATAAAATTTGAACTTTCTTAAGCTTCTTTATTGTATACGTTAATACTTCCTCAATCAATAAAGAAAAGTTTGGAAACGGCTTGTGATAAATTCACTTGACTAAAACCCCAGGAAAATATATAATTTCCAAGTAGCTTAATTTTACTAAATTGCAATTGCAATTAAAATGAAACTAATAACTTAAATAATATCCATTTTTCTAGTCAACGCACATAACATAATAAAGTTTGTTCTCAATGTTTGCACTCTCACCTGTACGACTAACTAACAAAACCTAACTTGCGTCTCACTTAAAATATTCAAAATTAAATATTTTTTCTGCTCAACACTTGGTCAAACCTACCAAGATTAGTTTATACTCTGAAGTCTGGTCGCTGGTTGGCAGTTTTATGGGATTTGAGGGGCACTCTCTGCCGTCGTAGTAGACCGCGGTTACCGTTACAAACCAGGGCTGACTAACAGTAGGGAATGTGATGGTAATTCTGCCGCAGTTGGCATCTGGGATGCGTTCGTAGGTGAAATTGTTAACACAGACCTAAAATTAAAAATTAAATTTGCACTTTTTAGTTAAAATTTAAGGTCTACAGCTACAGCACTTAAATTTGGAGTGGGTTAGGCAGTAGGTGTATTCAACTATTTAGATGAATGGTAATAACGAGCACGCATTTCATTTTTTAGAATATCCAATGCTAACATTTACAAATCTTGCTACTTCGAATATGCCCATCTACTCATTGCTTTAAGGTGGTGGTATCCTTTTGTGCAGTGCTTTCGTGGTGATTTTTTGAAACGCTATAACTTTCGCAATCTTGGGAGTTGGAAAGAGCATTATACAGCGTTTTAAAGCTTATTATCTGTACATTTACATAAGCCTGCGAAACTGGCAAAATTAGCAAAAAATAGTAAAAATTGACATCTAACTGGATGAATATAGGCCAAAAATTTTTGAACATCGATTTCTCAAAACTGAAGAATCGGCCAAAAGATCTTTTTGTGCCAAGATATGAAGGACATATGGGCCGAGGGAGGTTTTTTGGATTTGGCTCAGCAGGTCTTAACGGTCGAGAAAATCGACCAAATGCACGGTAACACGAAATTTGGCAACTTCGCGTTGAGTTTTCTTGCTTCTGTTTTAGCCCAAACCAAGAAACACGTCCCTCCGCAGAAGTGCGAATTTCGACTCCGCCAAAAATCTCCGGAATCCATCGAGTAGTTTTTGAGAAATCGATGTTCAAAACAAAATATAGCAGTTTTGCCAAAATGGTTTTTCGGGCAAATCTCTAGTGTACTGCAATAAAGTTCGGCTAATAGGCATTCATAAAATGTGCATTTGGACGCTGTATCGATTGAGTATAAATAAGCCAACTTTGACCTTAACATGTAGCAGTAATTTTGAAAAACCTGATTTCCTGGAAAATGGCCATTTTTTGACCCTCAAAACAGTTTTTTGCTTTTACTGACTTAACCACTGGAGACAGCTCGACGGTTGTAAGAGCAAACATGTTCATTTTCGTGTCCTCTTTCCAGCCATAACAACCAATCCCGTGCCTTGTCAATCTGCTGGGAGCCTTAGGCCAAAAACCACAACTTTCTCATCTTTTCGCCTAAAAATACGGGACTGGTCTCAGAACGGTAAAGAGCACGAAAATAGGTTATTTCGTAAGTTTTAGCTATTTTCGTAAAGGATTAGAGCCGTATGAGTCAAAAATACCCAAAAGGAAACCAGCACCTTAAAACATGTTCAATGACACAGTTTTACTAAAATTATCTCAACACTAGAAAGGTACATCAAATCTAGGCGAGCTTCATTTCAAGCGTCAGTGTCGCTGGTTCGAATCTAAGTTAGAGTTATTTTTGGACTTGTTTCGTTAAATTTGTTCAGCACCTGAAAATATCGAAAATCCGTCTTTGCGGACTCCGGAAAATCCCAGACCAGTGTCCAGGTGTCTGGTCCCAGCTGCTCCACAAATTCCAGATTTGAGGGGGCAACTCGACAGACTGATTTATCTTCCATTTCATGGCCGCCAAGTACAATGATCGTTTCCGATTTGAATTCGGAAAGCGGTGACTCAGTTGTCACTGAGGCAGGACTTTCTAGGCTTGGTGACTAAAAAAGGAAAATAAGTAAAAAATAAATAATAAAAATAAAAATAAAACAATACGAACACTAACATCAGGTCCAAACATGTTAGTGCTAGGTTATATGTGTACACTGTGTGTATCTAATTATATCGTTAATGCTGTTGCAAAGTGGGTGATAAAGTGCAAAATCTGTTCGGACCGGATAGTAACCGGCCGGCCGCGCGGCCGCCGATGCGGTCTGCCAGCTAGCCAGTCAACTAACCATATAGTTAACAACTATTGAACTAAAAAACAAAGAAAGGCCGAAGTTTGTTAACATTCACTATTTAATTCACTATTCACTTCCCCCTTTGAATTTATGCAACCATACTCACAGAGTAAATAGTAATTTAATTTATTAGAGTTTATCCTTATTAATGATAATTTTTATCATACATTAACATAGGGTCGGGTCCTGGGGGGGCTTGTCCCCAAACAAATTTTAAAGGTACTTGTACCTTGAACTAAATTTTCAGGGGGGCATGCACCTCAAGAATAAATTTGTGAAATTTTCAAAAAAACTAACGCTAATTTTATCAAAATTAGCGATTTTTTTTAAAGTTTGCAACAAAATCTTCAATTTTTAGAAAAAATTTCAACATTTTGCCCGATTTTCACAAAAAATTAAACATTTTAGCTAAAAAATTCAGGCGGAGCCGGAAATTTTTGTAATTTTCAGTGTAAAAACAAATTGTTTCGGCTATTTTTGTTCATCCCTTGGCCGTTTTTTCCATACCCTTTGTCCCCGACGGCGGTAGGGCTTGTACCTTGTCGGGGTTGAGGGACTTGGCCCCCAGACCCCCCCGCGTTATTATTTAATTACTAACCGATGAGTTGCTTACATTTGGCGAACTGTATGACGAGTAGGAGTCCAGAGATTTCCTACAGTCTCTTTCCTTCACACTATGTAGCTCCATGTCCCTAATGGCCTAAATAAAGGTAATCAGTAGATTAGTAATTACCATACACTGTACATCTACCGAAGTTTAGATCTATGCACGTTCTGGATAGTTTTATAGGTACGGCAAGACGTTTGCGCACCGATTCAATTTTCATGGAGGTATTTCCTACCACTCGCCAAAAGTTCGAAATCGAACAGGAAATAAGTAGGAAAATCAGAAACGAGCTGGAGCTCTTTTTGTAATTCTCTAGACTTGACACGATCCTACGAATGAATGAATGATTTTGTATGATCCAATGAAACACAGTGTAATTAATTGTTATTAAATACTATAATTAGTTGTAATTAACATTAACATTTCCTCTAGTACCGTATTTGGTTCCTGGCAATTTCCCGTCTTAATGACTGTCATGGTTTTATTCAGCAGCTGGGGAAACAAATCCCCCTTGATGCGGGTCGAAGTGTCGGGAGAACCGACTGCGGAGCAGCACCCGCTGGAGTCTGCCGAACTGGTGCTGATCTAAAGATGAGATTAACTAGTTAATTAAATTTGTCGAAATAATTTGAAAAACCATGGCAATTATAACATTTCTCCTTATTAAACTGCTTTTAGAGGGTTCTTCAAAGTTAAGTTTTAAAATTTTCAAAACATGATAAAGTATTACAACTAGGATTCGACCTGCAGAACAGAGTTGACTTAGGCTTAATCACTCCTTCTGGCAATTTGTTTTGAATAGACTTACTTATCCTCTGCTGTTTCCTTGTCTACCTTCGACTTTGTGCTAGTGCTTTTTTTCTCATGCAGGTAGCAGAAGCAGCAGCAGCAGCAGCAAAAACGGCCGAATTGAATCTGTATCAAGTGTGCGAACTAACTTTTGTCAGAGAAATGGGATACTCCTTATCCTCATTGGAGGTCATCGATTGGGACATAATCGATACATCGATCCCGGAATCTTGGATCCCGCCGGAAAACTGACTCCGCTTTTCCTCCAATTTCAGCAATTCTTCACGTTCCTTTCCGTTTCCGTAGATTGCCTCTGAAATTGGTCAAACCAAGAGTTAATAATAGCAAGAGTACGACACCGTACCCTTGCTAGTGTAATTGGCCTGTCATATGCTCGGAACATTAAGGCCGAAATCTCGGGGGGGTCACGGTTAACACAGTTAACCATGTGTTTATATGCGTTTGAACTAAAATGAATCTGATTGGCTAATCCCCTACCTTATGTCAAAATTACGTGTATAAGGTGACCCCCCCCGAGATCTCGGGGGGGGGGCTCAGCTTAACGTTGTTAAGCTTGTGTTTATATGCGTTTGAACTGAAATGCATTTGATTGGTTACTTAGCTGTTGCTATTGAAATGCACTGGTGAGGGCTACGATAGCTAAGTAACCAATCAAATGCATTTCAGTTCAAACGCATATAAACACACGCTTAACAACGTTAAGCTGAGCCCCCCCGAGATCTCGGGGGGGGGGGTCACCTTATACACGTAATTTTGACATAAGGTAGGGGATTAGCCAATCAGATTCATTTTAGTTCAAACGCATATAAACACATGGTTAACTGTGTTAACCGTGACCCCCCCCCGAGATTTCGGCCTTAATGTTCCGAGCATCTGACAAGCCAATTACACTAGGAAGAGTCCCGTGTCATACTCTTCCTATCATCTACTCTTGGTCAAACTTAATAGTCACAAGTAAAATTTTTTGTTTCTTCTATTTTCATAAAATCTTGCTTTCCTAGTTTCTATGCATTTGTTATGACTGTCACTTATATAAGTCCACTTCTAATTTTCTGTGCATTTGTGTTGTTGTCTTTTCTCGACAACCGCAGAATTGAAAACAACAAAACCTGGGGCCAGTTTCATAAAACTTGTCGAGTCCGCGAGTAGCCATTTACTCGCAGTACATCATTTCTTTGGAATTAAAACCTAAACAACAGTCTCTGAAGTTTAATTTCTGGTCGCAATAATTTGTAGAGCCACGTAAATATCTTCATGGTCGAAATGGTCGAAATGTTAATCTTTTAAAATTTTTAAAAAATTTGTCGAGTAAAATTTTTACATTGAAAATTTTTCGAGTAAAATTTAACTAGAGAACTGGACTCGAAAACTAGCATATATCTTTAGCAATACTCACTCGCGTTTCAGAACCACATGTCACAGACATTTCCAGCGTAGATCAGCTACTCGACAACTCGACTAAGTTTTATGAAACTAGCCCCAGGGAGTCAGTCTACTCACCTACAGCTTCCAGTACTCTCCGCTTTCGCTCGCACTGGCTGCTGATGTCTTCCAGCACTCGGACCAGGTAGCTGCGCTGCTCACTGGTCTGATGCTGGGAGTCATACAGGTAGTCCACAATTTCATCCAGGGTCCGTTGGACCCGATTCTCAAACGCCTCGAGGGCATCCAGGGTTTCTAGGGTCATGGTGAGTTTATCGCCCTCGGCCGCCCTCAGAATGCAGTCGTCCGAGCAGGAGGTCAGCAGGCGCCAATGCTTGCCCAGCTCTACGACGTCGTCAATTCCGCTGCTGCTCTGCAGTCCCTGGAGACAGCACAGTTGCCATCGGTTCAGTGGGTCGGGCGACTTTCGCATCAACTCGTGAGCCGTGGCAACGTGTGACTCCAGCAGCTCGTTCTCCTGGCTGAGCGTTCGCAGCGTTTTCTTCAGCTCGTCCAGCGATCGATTCATCTCTTTCATCTTCGTTTCGGTCTCCGTTTCAGTCGCGGTCCTTCCGACCTTTTCTTCCAGGCTCGATATCTCCTCTTCCCTCAGCGAGAGGGTTCCCTGTAATTCGATCAGTTTCTGCTTCAACAGTTCAACAGTCTGAATTTCCAGTTCAAACTGTTGCTCCAGTTGGCAGTTGTAGTCTTCCAGTTGTTTCAGTTTCGATCGCAGCTTCTTCTCGTCCGGTTTTCTGGCCAATTCCTCTCTCAGATCTTCAATTTCTTTTTTCAGCAAACAGTTCTGCTCCTCCAAATTGCTCTGAGTTCCTATTTCCGCCTGTCTTTCCTTTTCAATTTGTTCATTTTTGTCCAGCTGTTGCTGAATTCTAGAATTCAGCTGTGACACAGTATCTTCTAGACCGTGAATTTGAGTTCGCAACATTTCCTCTAGATTTCTTTGGTTGTCTAGCTCCGCTTGTTTCCCCAACGTGATGTCTTCCAATTGCTTCAGGTGTCGCTTTAGCCTATCAGTTTCTTCATCCGCTTGGCGGCGTACTGCGCTGTGCTCGGCGTGAAGATCATTAAGGTCTTCAGTCTGCTGGTGCAGTTCTCCGAGTAGGTAGTCTAGATTCTGCTTCAGTTCTTTCTTCAGACGCTGCACCAGCTTAGCTTCTTCTTCGTGCATACGTGACAGCTTCTCGCTTTGTTCCTCCAGTCGTTCACATTTTGATTTCAAGTCTTTCTCCTCGTTTGTCAGCTCTTGAATGGTCAAGAGCAGATCGACCATTTCTTCCTGCATGCCTGTCTTTTCTTGTTTCAGGTTTTCCAGTTCGGCTGTCATCTGGTGAAGCTCCTCCTGGCATGCCTTCAATTTCGTCTTACATCTGGAAAATTCCGTCATTTCCAATTCCGATTTCGAATTTTCCTCCACGATTTTCAGCAGTTCACAGTTTTTCTTGGTCAGCTTCTGCGTGTGATTCATCAGTTTTTCAATTTCCGAATTCTTCTCCGCCTGGTGCTGTTTCAGCTTTTCATTTTCACTTTCCGCTCTGCTCAAATCGTCTCGCAGGGACGCAATTTGCTGTCTCAATTTCTGATCCACTTTCGAATCCGCTTGACTCCAGACAAAATCGCTGGTCAGAGTTGACGCGTTCCTGGTCGGCGGTTTCCTTCTGCCAATCTCAACCATCGAATTCCCGTCCGGAAGGCTGAAAAAAGAAAAAGCGTGAAATTTAGTTTTCAAAAATTAAATATGGAAACAGAAAAACCTGTATTGTATTAAGTTCGATTCACAGGCTGTCGCTTGTCGCGCGTCACATGTAGTAAGTCGTATGTTTTATGTCGCCATGAATTTGTAACATGTCGCATGTCACTTTCCGCAGACCGTTTCATTGCAACTCATCCTTGTTATCAATCAGAGGATCTATCCCAAACCTCATGGGCTGTGACATAGGACAAAAGTTCAACCACGTTCAACTCCTTACGAAATGCGACAATTTGCCGCAAGAAGGTTTTAACAAAGATAAGTAAAAAAGCTGTTGCGACACGCCCGACAGTCTGTTGCTGTTGCGACAGTCTGTGAACCATCAAAGTTAATTTATTAGGGGAAACAAGCATGTTACATATTATCAAGAGTACATAATAGATAAAATCGTGACCTGCTGGCAGGTTATCAGCAATCAGCTTCAGGTGCAGGCTCTTCGCGCTGACAGCTGCCCCACCACAAGCGTGTACCTCATGACCCCAGGAATGTGTATTGTACCCAGTACACGTCTATGTACAGTCACTCGCATTACCTTTACATGTTAAAGCTCGAAAACGCAACGACTGCGTGCGCCTAATTTGTGTCTGCGTCGAGCTTTAGAAGGCAAAGATAGCGTACAAATTTGTTTAAAGTAAACATTTGGGGAAGGGTCAGCGGAAGCCGTTAAGGTGCATTCATAATCGCGAACGCATAGAGACGCGCGTCTACGCCTCAGATTGTAACATGCCGTTTTAACCGTTTAAAAATAATCGCAACATATTCATGCTTATGAACGCATGCAGACGCTGACATACGCTTGTCGACGCGCGTCTACCTAACTGGTCTATAGTTGAGTAAATTGATGTACCGTCCTTGACGAAATTCTTTGGAGTAAACCTTTCTTCTTCTTCATCTTCTGCTTGCGACAGGAACTGTGTAGGCAGCATTAGGGAAAAGAGGATGTATCTGCTGCTGATAACAAAGAACCTGCCAGCGGTCACACTCTATGTATTATGTACTCTTGATATTATACAATCGCAGCTAACACGAGCATATTAAATAATTTTGTAATTTTGCCATCAAGTAAAATCTTCTGAGACTTGTATAAATCCTTTTGCATAGTTTGCGTTTGTTGTGCACACTTGTTACACTTGTTAGACTTGTTGAGTTCAAATAAAGTTTGCTGATGAAAAACAGAATGTTTTGACTAAAAAACGAAAATGAATTTAATAAAGGAAAACGCTCAACTGCAAAAACCTCTTGGTTTTAATTCAATATAGTTAGTGCTTTTTTGGTATTTCGTACTTAATTTTCCCTGTAAAAAATTTCGAATGAGCAAGTCTCAAAACAAGTATTATGCAAGTCTTCACTTTTCTTGGCTATTTTCCAATTTTGTCAACTTTCATACTGTAGTTCATGTTGCTATTTAAGTGACGCCTCCATCTTTCCTTTTTGTCAAGATATAATTGCAAAGTGTTTTGCTGAAATTAATATTAAAGTTATAAGTTTGAGGCTTCTTTCAGTTTCCGATGAAATTCTAGAATTTAGTTGAATACCTTTGCGTCATTAGACTATTCTGATGATTCGGACCAGCTCGACAGACGCAATTCTGAAATAAAGACAAAAACACCAGTCAAATATAAATCTTGTCAGCAAATAAAACTTCTCCAGTGTCAGGGAAGTAGACCCCGAAGTTTGGCTGGTAAGTCTGCTATTCGAAGGGATCTTTCCAATTTTATCCCCCCCAGTGCGAAATCTTTTAAAATTTGACCAATCGAGCTAATATTTGATATGGGTACATATGTTTTCGACCATGCTGAGTTTAAATATAGAAACATTTTTGATTTCGCGAAATTAGCTTTTTTGGATTCGCAAAGGGGACCAAGGGAAACTGAAAAAATTTTAGCTAGATTGGTCAACTTTTAAAAAATTTAAGCACTAGAGTAAAATGGGAAAGACCCTGAAGTTCAGCTGTCGGTCCTGTGGTGTAGTGGTAAGCACGTCTGTCTTCAGATCTGAGAGGCCCTGGTTCGGCCCTGGGGCCCCCGATTCAAGAACCCTATTCTGATTAGTGCCGATTTTCTGCTCAAACCTTGGGTCTAATTTCAATGGTTGTGGGATCTGAGGAGATCTTGTTGGGTCCTACTGGGTCACCAGCTATTCTTTGTGTCCCAATTGAGGAAGAGTTAGAGTAGAGTAAAGTTGAAAGAGTTAATTATTACAAAAATTAAAGTTTAACTCTTCTTGTTTTTTTGTCTTTTCACTTTCTCATAAAAAGGAACCATGGTTAAATGAAATAGAAATTAAAGTTAAAGTTAAATAAAAGTTATTTTTCACTAGTTAGTTACAAAATAACTTTTAGTTCAAAAACAAATAGAAAGCAAGTATAACAGGGATAGTGACAGAAATAACAGAAATAAATAATTAATAATGAAAGTTAAATCTCGTTAAATTCCGCTTAACTCCGACCTGAAAAAGGTCTTCCTTTTTTCTCGTAAAAGCTATCTTTAATATCCAAACTTTATTTATCTTTTCAGATTAAATGTTAATCCTTCGATATAAACCCCGACAGCAGCAAACTTTTCCAGTTAAGTGTAAATTTTCACAGCTCTAGGACTTGACGCAGTTTATAGGCTATAAGTTTGGATGACGGCGTGAGTTTTCCGTTTTTTCCTGCCAAACTCCAAATTTTAATTGACTATTATCAGAGAAACTGGTTTGCGCTAAACAGCCTGCCTTTTCACATCGGAACCGTTTTTGGATAAATTCCCAAAAATTAGACGCAAATTGCACCTCAACAGCTGTCGCTGTCTGCCTTCTTTAATGATTGGTTGGAAGAGAGCGGAAAAAAAGTTCTGACTAACTTCTGACAACTTTTCGACACTATGTAACTCTGATAAGCTCCTATCGATGACACACTTACATTGTAAGACTTTGGAACACTGGCCAAAAACGTATTACTTTTCGTTCATTTCGACATTTTTTGAAATTTAATGGAAACAGTTCTTTTTGCGATATAGTTTGAGATTAACTTATACTGCACATAACCTGCTTGGAAATGACATTAACGCGATAGCGAATCCAAACTAAAAAATCCCGTCAAAAACTACTGAAACCTTGTATGGAATGCTATAATAAGTCAACCTCCCCTCTAAAGGACACAAACCCGGGTTTCGCCTAGCCTACCCCCATCCCAGGGCCTTTTCGCGCAGCGAGTTCAACGCGTTAAAAGAGGTAAAATTAACTCAATCCTTTTCGCGCACAGGGTCACTTAAACTCGCCTTCGGGGTTAAACGAGCTAAAAAAATTTTAACTCTATTCTTGAAAAGGGCCCCCCCCCGATAATTTTAGAATTGCTCTTTGAGGAGGTTAGAAAGTAAAGAATTGTTCCAGCCGGGTTCCAACCACGGCCTCTCCGATC
>JASAND010002755.1:0-72815 GCA_030248195.1 Trissonchulus latispiculum
TGAAAATTTCCCTTTATCCCCACCCCTTTTCTGTGCAAACTATTGCTAGGTATAACCAAGAGTACATAATAACTAAGAGTGTGAATTAGTTATTAAGGTCGGGGCCATGATCTGCACGATAACGGCTGACCCCCTACACAAATTGGACCCCAGTGAACCCTCCCACAAATGAGTACCTAGTACACATTTGTGTACCATCACTCGCTCGAAAGCACATCACCAAGCTCGAAAGTGGCCAGGTGCTCATAGAACGTTTTTGGCTTCAACACATAAACATACAAGCGAGCGAGCATACACAAATGTGTACTAAGTACTCATTTGTGGGAGGGGTCACTGGGGTCTAATTTGTGTAGGGGGCCAGCCGTTATCGTGCAGATCATGTCCTCGGCTTTAATAACTAAGAGTGTGACGCTTGCCATATTTTAAGCACTTTGGAAATTTTTTAGAGCATTTTGTGGTTAGCGGAAGCAAAATTTGACTGTGCATTTATGTGTGCATTTTTAAATTTGAGTGTGCATTTTGGAAAAAAGTGTGCATATGCACAATAATATGCACAAAAAACCCTGTGCCACAAAACAGCAAATTTTGGTAAAAATGGCCATTTTTCTTAATTTTCACATTAATTTCTCACTCATGATGCGGCAAAAAATCAATAAACGTGGTAGACTTGTCGTTGAAATTCATGTAAATTAAAAATTGTTCCATTACGTCCGGTTTCGAGGAGGAGGGGGCTACCGCCGCCAAGAGTGCGCCCCTGGTCACCGGTCACCCCCCCCGGTTACACCACAGGCACTCACAGCCAAATAGCATAAACCATCGTGAAGTTCGAGACATCCGTGTAACCGTAATCCGTTTTGGGCTATGTCTTTCTAGTACTAGTTCAGGGTGACACGTTACACGTGACACCAAAGTTCATCTAACCTGGCCCCTCTCCCTTTGGGAACCAGAATTTAAAAATTTTCAAAGTCCCAAAAAATTTGCTGAGCAGCTGTAGGTGCTACAAGAGTATATATATATACACCATGTAGGCTGGTTTTGGACGCTTTTTAAGGTAGGCTACTAAGATCCGATCTAACTCATCTGGGGTTTTTTTAGGCAAAAATAAGTGGGGGGGTGTTGGAAGATTTGTGGTACGCCCCCCCCCAAAAGAGTGGGAGGGGGGAGGTCCAAAAGTGGGGGGGGGGGAAATAAAATGGGCTAAAAATGCCAAAAATACCGTATAAAAAGCCTGTTTTCTACATATACTGCTATAACTAAGCTTAAAGGTGCTCAAAAATTACGTTTTGGCACCAAAATAGACGATTTTCAGCAAAAAATTTCCGGCAAAGCCGGAAAAATTTTGAATATTTTGACCAAAAATCCTAAAAATTTGGCATTTTCTGGGCACCTTAGGGTGAGTGGGGGGGAAGCCCAAAAAAGTGGGGAGGGGAACGAGTGGGGGGGGGAAGAGGGCGAGTGGGGGGACCCAAAAAGTGGAGGGGGCGCCCCCCGCCCCCCCCCAGTAAAAAAACCCCAGCTCATATGAGTGACTCATATTGGCCACTGCCTACGGTTCTTTCCCGCATCTCGGCGTGTTTCCCGAAAACATAGAAATGTAGAAATTCTACCACAGGGTACTCACAGAATTGTGACTGCTCTGCAAATAAAAGGGAACACCATACTTCCGTAAATCTTGATCAGACTGAGCCATGGCACGAGAATGATAAAGGAACAAGGAAAGACTAAAACAAACAACTGTATCCAGAAACACCGAAATTGACCTTCCCTTGAGAAATCGATGTTTAAAACAAAATAATCGCAGTTTTGACAAAATGGTTTTTCGGCCAAATATCTAGCTTAAAGCAACGAATCCCAGCTAATAGGCATTGATAAAATTGGCAATTAGACTGCGTATCAATTGAGAATAAATGAACGAAAATGGTCCGTACGATTTGGCAGTAATTTTGAAGAAACTGATTTCCTCGAAAACGGCCGTTTTTACCCCAAAATTCATTTTTGGCTTATACTGACTTAACCACTAGAGATAGCTCGAAGGTAGTAACAACAATGATGTTCGTTTTTGTACCCTCTTTCCACCCAACAACCAATCCGAAGCATATATTTACTATCTACTGAGTATAATGCCAAAAGCCAATTTATCTTTTCACCTAAAAATATGGGACTGGTCCCAGAATGTTAAAGAGAACCAAAACCGTCGCGATTCGAAGGTAGGGAAAATTAAGGAGAGAAAGAGGAAAAAGGGCAAAAAACCAAAAAATTTCGCGCCTTCGGCGCGAATTTTCTACCTTTTCACCGCATCTTTATTGCATTTATGAAGAAAAAGCTTGAAATGCTTCGGATTTTTCATAGAAAATTACCATTTTTTCCTAAACATGTCAAGAATTTTAAAAAAATTCTCAATTCTTTAGAATAAAAAGAATTACAGATCCGAAAACCGACATTATTGCAAAAACAAAAAATGTCTTCAACTTCTGGGGGGCTCCGCCCCCAGACCCCCCGCTGAAACAATTCTAGCTTCCCCCCTAACCAAATCCTGGATCCGCCAGTGAACCAAAATAGCATATATATTTGGAAAGTTTTCTATATAGGGTTTTCTGGTGTGCCCAGCGCATACCCGGTGTCCGTTTTGCTGTACAACGCACCCATTTTGCTGGGTTGACTCCACTTGGCCGTCTCAGGGGTCAGTTAGGGTATATAGGGAATCAGGTGGTCCAAAATAAAATTCTTCAAGCGTTCAAATTTGGTACCAAATGAAAGCATTCAGTGAGCTGAGCAACTTTTGTCATAGAAGTGCGTACCTAAAGTGGCTGTAGAGTGCTGTGGTGGACTTAGGTTATTTTGGGTCTAAAATGAAATTTTTCAAAAGTGGTCAAATTTGGAGTCAAAGGAGCCCACATCGAACTGAACAACTTTCGCCATAGAACCACCCACCCAAACTTGTGACGGATTTATATATGTATTTACGTTCTCAACCGGAATTTAAATGATGGACATAGACCCAACACCCATCTCCTTTTGTGCGGAGCATTTTTGTTGTATATATACGTATATATATATACTTGTATATATATATATATACAAGAACAAAAAGTGATCCTTCGTCGCATGTAAAATACATGAGTCTTCGTAGGCAGGTTGTATATACATAAGCAAAAACTAGCCTGTAAAATACATGAGTTCCGTAGGGAGGTTGTAAATTGAGGAAAACAAGTTGCAACCGCTTAACATATGAGCCTGTCCTGTCCTACAACGAGGCTCATATTGGCGTATGTCATAATACGAATACTTTGCAGATATATATATTACTTTTATATAAATACATACTGCATAAAGCTTTTCATTACAAACTGTCCTTCACATAGCTTGTTGATCAGTCACTATAGTGTGCATATGGTCAATACGGTACGCCATGAGGCGCTCTGACTCACAGCCAAGTGGGAACGCATTCTGCGTGTGTATAATGTGAAAGTGTTTCGAGAATGCATTAGGTGTACCGTGTACCACAGCGTATCGCGAAATATTAGGTGTGCCATAGTGTTTTAGGAAACATCAGGTTGCATGTATATACAGTTCAGCTTGAGCAGTCGTAGTACACTTCAGTCCTTTCTTCTGGGCCACAACGTCTATATATTCATTTTTCCGTTATGTTGATGATGCTGAGGTTCTTTAATGAGGCTTTAATGTGGAATGCACTGTGACGCCAATATGAGCCTCGTTGCAGGAAAGGCTCATATGTTAAGCGATTGCAACTTGTTTTCCTCAATTTACAACCTCCCTACGGAACTCATATGTATTTTACAGGCTAGTTTTTGCTTATGTACAACCTGCCTACGAAGACTCATATGTATTTTACATGCGACGTAGGAGCACTTTTTGTTCTTGTTTTCTATTATTTTATATATGTATGCTCCTGAAGGTATATATCATGTATAGATATATATATATATATATCTCTTTCAACAGTGGCAAGCAAGTTAAACACAGCACTCTACAGCCACTTTGAGCATGAAGTTCTATGACAAAAGTTGCTCAGCTCGCTTAGGGCTTTCATTTGGTACCAAATTTGACCACTTTTGAAAATTTTCATTTTTGACCGAAAATCGCTTAAGTTCCCACCACACCCACCACAGCACAGCACGACGAAAGTTGCTCAGATCGCTTAGGGCTTTCATTTGGTACCAAATTTGATCACTTTTGAAAAATTTCATTTTTGACCGAAAATCGCCTAAGTCCCCACCCCACCCCACCACAGCACTCCACAGCCACTTTGAGCATGCAGTTCTATGACAAAAGTTGCTCAGCTCGCTTAGGGCTTTCATTTGGTACCAAATTTGACCACTTTTGAAAATTTTCATTTTTGACCACTTCACCCCCTACCCGATTTACCCTTCAAACGGCAAAGTGGAGCCAGTCCAGCAAAATGCGTGGGTCGGACGGCAAAACGGACTCCGGGAATGAGCTGGGCGCACCAGAAAACCTCTATGGACAAAGTTTTGAAAGGCCATGCACAGTCCTATATGGTGTTCTTGTAAGTCTGTACCGACTTGACCCTCCCGACAGCAAAGTGGAACCAGCCCAGCAAAATGGGTTGGTCAGACGGCAAAACGGACACCGGAAATGAGCTGGGCGCACCAGAAAACCCCTATGGACAAAGTTTTGAGAGGCTATGCACAGTCCTATATATATATGGTGTTCTTGGAAGTCGGTACCGACTTGACCCTCCCGACAGCAAAGTGGAACAAGCCCAGCAATATGGGTGGGTCCGACGGCAAAACTGCTTACGGGAATCAATTCGCCGTGCCAGAAAACCTTTGTATAAAAGAATTGAGCTTTCTAAGTTGAATACACAGCGAGGAATTTCGATTTTTCATTTTTCGAATTTTCACCATTTTTGACCGGCCACTGTGGTCGTATGGGAAGTGATAGAGAAACGAGACTTAGCTATTTAGTTAGTTCAATATATGTAGTTTCTGAATATAAAAAGAAATCGGCTCCAGCTCTTAACGTTCGAGCTGCGCAGCGACCACAAAAATGGTCACTTTTCGCTCTGAGCCGACTTTGCGGCGCCGCTGCGGCGCTGTGGCGCACCTGCGGCGCAAAAAAAGTAGCGATTCTTAAATGGCGCATGGGGTACTACCAGACCCTATACCCCTTTAGGTCCGGCCTCCGCTGCAGATTACGTGAAAGAGGCGGAAAGTCAGGACAATACGACCATTAAATAGGAGAAACCGGAAAAAACATCACCGCCATAACCGGTCCGGGGCGCAACTTTTTAACGGAAAGTGATACGGGGCTGAAACTTCGCACACATACTAAACTCGATGTGCTCTACAATTTGCGCATGAAACCTGCGCAGAATCTGCGCAGGATTTTGCGCAGCCTCTGCGCAGCGTATTTTACGGTGTCTCCAGGGACTTTTGACACATAAGGGGTCGCTGCCGCGACCCCTATGATGTAATATATATAATTTTGAAAACCTTCGGAAAATTTTCAACAGTTTCGCAAAATTCTCATAAATAATTGAACTTATTGGGTTTTCCGGTGCCCGCCGTGCGGTAACTCAATCAAACTTTTGGAAATATATATGAAGGCTAAAAATAGGTTAAATCAATACAAAACTTGTAATTCGTTAAAATCCGGAAAAAGTAGTGTTAAAGTGTTAAAAATGCAAATCTAGTGTTAAAAAGTGTAAAAATCCTCTTCAAAAGTCTGAAAACTACATACATAATGACTAATGAATTTAAAATTGATTTTTCCATTAATTCCTATTAATTTTTTAATTTCGACGGCGTAAATTTACACAAGAAATAAAAATGCTCCTCTGGAGCATGAAAAAGTAATATGGGTGATGGTGAGGTTGCAAAATCAAAAGAGGACTAGTCTTTAAAATGCTTATATGGGGCTAGGTTGAAAAATAGAAGAGGACTAGGTTGTGAGCGAATTAATATGGGCACAGCTTCGCCGAACAACCCATATTCGCGGTTTATAAATGTAAATTATTATGCATATCCACGATACATTTCGTTTATAGTTCATAAATAACCTACAGCTACGGTATGTGCTCGAGCTTTATTCGAACTTTTATTTTAGCAAAGTTTTTCTTCGATAAGTGCTTCATACTAACCAGCGCATTTTACGTATCCATTTATATGGAATATAGCAAGCTTAACAAAAAAAATCACCCGAAATTTTAACAAAAAAAATCACCCCGCCCTGACTCACAGGAAAGTCGCAGAGACCCAAATTTTTGCATGGTGATAGCCACACATCTCGACATTACAGCCTGTGAGTTTGAGCCCCTAGGCCCTCTCCATGCGTTCAGGGCAGACCTTTAAGTGAGGGTACCCAAAAGTGACCTCAAAAACGTTCATGACCGAAGTTCGAATTTCGGCTGCTATTTACTAAGGGAAAACCCTAGGCAACCCATATTGTGCATGTGACATGTCCTGACTGTGGGCTATCGATACATATATAGAAGTTCCCAGTCGGACCTCTGAGCCGTCCTGGGGTGGGTGATTTTTTTTGTTAAAATTTTAACAAATAAAAAATCATTTTTATGTTGTGTTACTCAAGTCAGAACAGCAGCTAGAGCAAACCTAACGTCAAATTCGAGCTCAGCGACCTCGAAAACCCTTATATACGTTGTTTTTGAGGTTGCCTGGCACTTCTGGTAGTCCAACCTGGTAACCAGCCGGGCCTGAACCGTCCGACGGTAAACGTGATCCCAGAAGTCAGTATTAGCCCATAGTTACCTAAAAACTAATGCCAGATTTGAATTCAGCGCCCTGGAAAACCCCCTAGGACATGTTTATAGCCACTTCGGACTGTCCAGTTGGTACCTGGAGGGTCCGGACGGGTCCGGCAGGGGTCACGTGACCGTGGGTCATACCCCACCAACATATGAAGTTCTGAGTTTCTCTGCCAAAATGCCTGGAAATAGGTTATAATTACTCACAAACACGAAAAACAATGTTTTAGCCTTTAAAACGGCACTTTAGAGCCCCCAGACTTCATACTGGACGCTGTCGGGGGCCATCAGTATCCACTAAGATTTCGGCGGGATCAGTTGCCTTAGTTGGAGCACTAGGTTAGCGGTTTTGGGTTCTAAATACGTTATTTAGTGTGCTCTATCCAAAACTGATGAGAAAAAGTTGCTAGCTGCTCTCTGGGATCCGATCCGCCACTGATTTTTTTTTGTTAACGGGTGATATTTTTTTTGTTAAACCTTTAACATAAAAAAATCACACATTTTGGTCTACTGCAACTTACTGGTAGGTCGTAGAGCAACGAATCTGGGGTGGTTTTAAAGCTTAGCCCAAGACCTATCCATGGGTCCTCAAAGTAATCGATTTGGCTGTTTTGCGAAAGTTCCAGCCAAAAAAACCCAATTTTGATTTTTTTTGTTAAGCTTGCTATATTTATATTCAAGAATAATTTAGGACTCTCCCGCGATCTTCTATTTTCTCCTGACTTGGACCAATAGCTTTAGCATAATATCCTTACATCTCTCCTAGTAGTAGAGCCTGCGGTAGTTCAACACAACAAAATAATGATAATTTACGTATATATATATATATATATATATATATATATATATTCCTAGCAGCTAGTAGTCTGCATGCAAACAGCTATATTCGATGAGTATATATTCAACTGTTTAAATTCTTTATTGACTGACATTGATAGCTCTAAGCTAAGACGAAACGTGAAATCCCGCGAATATGGGTTGTTCGGCGAAGCTGTGCCCATATTAATTCGCTCACAACCTAGTCCTCTTCTATTTTTTAACCTAGCCCCATATTAAGCATTTTAAAGACTAGTCCTCTCTTGATTTTGCAACCTCACCATCACCCATATTACTTTTTCATGCTCCAGAGGAGCATTTTTATTTCTTGTCCTTCTGTCATTTTAAAGGACCCCTTTCCAGCAATGCGGTAATGGATACAAGCAGCTTGAACAGTGCCATGCTAAACGAGCGTAGTCGATTTACAATATATGAACCCAACAAAACGCCGAAAAACGCTGTTATAAGGGGTTTGACCACTGGTCAATAGGCCCCATAGACCGTAGTGACCACTGGTCACTCCCTCGATTTCGGCAATCTGCCCATTGAAACGAGCGTAGTGGATTTACTATACATATATGCCCCCAACCAAAACGCCGCAAAACGCTGTTTTAAGGGGTTTGACCACTACAATATACCTAAATTTTCATCTAAAAAGCTAAAATGCGCGTTATAAATTAGCTAAAAATTCAGAAATCTTTGAAAATTATACTTCGCAAACTTTTTCGACACGTTTGGGCGACAGCAAACCTGCTGCAAAAGTGGTCTAAAAACTGCAAGTTTTTAGTGTATTGAACTAAAAATATTTTGCGCCTGCAGTTCATGTCTGCATCAATTTTTTCAAATGTTTCGAGCCTGCAACGCTCACCAACTCTAATTTTTACAGTTTAGAGCTTGCTACGGTTTTTCAGTTTAGCTTATTGCCAGCACAATTCACATTTTTATGGCAAGAATCTTAAGCAATTATATACAACAATGTACGTATACATATATAGTGCTCCAATGATATATACGGTCGAAACAGCATTTTGTGTCGTAATTTTTTTAAAAATCAGGTCAAATCAGGAGGCATCCGAATTTTGAGTGAAGAAAGAAAAATTTTTCGAAATCGTGAAAAATCCCGTATTATGTAGGGGCGCGATAGCGCCCCTACATAATATGGGTATAAAGGCGTCTGCGCGGCCCTCTGGAGACAGTGTTGGCCTGGTGCCAGCTAATTAGAGGTCAGTTTGCTAAAATAAAGTTCAATCAAGCTCGAATACATATATACGTAGTAGTAGAGATTGTTTATGCACTATAAATTGCAAACTGTAAACTAAATGTAGTTTGGATGGATATGCATAATACTTACATTTATAAACCGCGAATATGGGTTGTTCGGCGAAGCTGTGCCCATATTAATTCGCTCACAACCTAGTCCTCTTCTATTTTTTAACCTAGCCCCATATTAAGCATTTTAAAGACTAGTCCTCTCTTGATTTTGCAACCTCACCATCACCCATATTCCTTTTTCATGCTCCAGAGGAGCATTTTTATTTCTTGTCCTTCTGTCATTTTAAAGGATCCCTTTCCAGCAATGCGGTAATGGATACAAGCAGCTTGAACAGTGCCATGCTAAACGAGCGTAGTCGATTTACAATATATGAACCCAACAAAACGCCGAAAAACGCTGTTATAAGGGGTTTGACCACTGGTCAATAGGCCCCATAGACCGTAGTGACCACTGGTCACTCCCTCGATTTCGGCAATCTGCCCATTGAAACGAGCGTAGTGGATTTACTATACATATATGCCCCCAACCAAAACGCCGCAAAACGCTGTTTTAAGGGGTTTGACCACTGGTCAATAGGCCCCATAGACCGTAGAAACACAGGTCGCTTCCCTCAATTTCGGCAATATGCCCATTGAAACGAGCGTAGTCGATTTACTATATATGCCCCCGATCACAACGACAAAAAACGCAGTTTTAGGCCGTTTGACCAGTGGTCAATAGGCGCCATAGGCTGTAGTGACCAGTGGTCACTTCCATCGGTTTCGGCGATATGCCTATTGAAACGAGCGTAGTCGATTCACTACATATGCCCCCGCCCAAAACGCCGAAATACGCAGTTTTAGGCCGTTTGACCAGTGGTCAATAGGCCCCATAGGCTGTAGTGACCAGTGGTCACTCCCGTCGGTTTCGGCGATATGCCCATTGAAACGAGCGTAGTCGATTTACTAAAT
The DNA here is from genome assembly GCA_030248195.1 of Trissonchulus latispiculum. Classification (NCBI taxonomy): domain Eukaryota; kingdom Metazoa; phylum Nematoda; class Enoplea; order Enoplida; family Ironidae; genus Trissonchulus; species Trissonchulus latispiculum. Next base: position 9,788 of record JASAND010002755.1, read on the forward strand.
ATGCCCCGACCAAAACGCCGAAAAACGCTGTTTAGAGGGAGTTTTCCCAACTTTGACCCTGGGCGAGGAACCACGGGAGCCATGTTGACCAGTGGTCACTTCGGGTGGTATCGGCAGTATGCTCGTCGTTTTCAGCGACCCCGATTTACGATATATGGGTACCACCCCGAGGCCGAAAACGCCATTTTTAGTGACTTTTAGGCAATTTCTAGTGAAAGTGGGACTTAGAAACTTTTCGCCAAAACAGGAGAAATAATGCAAAGTTTGGGCCTACGTATCTCCTGAAAGCTACAGAGCGAAATAAAACTAGCGAAGTAGCGAGAATGGGTTGCCGCTGCTTTTTCCCTTAGGGACACGGGTTTTTTCAGAATGCAACAGTATTTTGGTCGTAACTTTCGCTAGACGCATTTCTCGAAAATGCCGCAAGCGGAAAAGTTGTTCAGCTCGACGAGCTCTTTCATTTGAGTACCATATTGACCACTTTGAAGAAATTTTTAAAAATCCGGATTATCGTGGTGAATTCCCGGATTTTCAGTTTTTCAATCATAACTTTCGCTAGACGCATTTCCCGAAAATGCCGCAAGCAGAAAAGTTGTTCAACTCGACGAGCTCTTTCATTTGAGTACCATATCGACCACTTTTGAAGACATTTTTAAAAGCCGGATTTTCGTGAATTCCCGGATTTTCAGTTTTTCGGCCATAACTTTCGCTAGGCACATTTCCGGAAAATGTCGCAAGAAGGAAAGTTGTTCAGCTCGACGAGCTCTTTCATTTGAGCCCCATATCGACCACTTTTGAAGACATTTTTAAAAATCCGGATTTTCGAGAATTCCCGGATTTTCAGTTTTTCGGCCATAACTTTTGCTAGGCACATTTCCGGAAAATGTCACAAGAAGGAAAGTTGTTCAGCTCGACGAGCTCTTTCATTTGAGCCCCATATCGACCACTTTCGGAGAAATTTTTCAAAATCCGGAATTTTCCGGGTCCAATATCTCGAAATCCGTAAATTTTCCAGAAATTTCGATTTCAGTTTCGAAATCAGCGTTGTCGACTTACCCTATGACCAACTTTTAAGCAAAATCGGAGACAAAAAATTTTTACGTTTCCCTTGGTCCCCCCTTACCATTCTAAAAAATTCCGGGATTCGCCATTCCCGGAATTCGGGAAATATCGGACTGCCCGTGCTTCAGTCAACACTTGACCCCACCCCCAACACCCCCTAAAAATTTCAGCCCAATCGGGCCACCCTAGCAAAAGTTAGAGGGGGGGACAGGGGGTGGTCACGAGAATAATAATAATAACTAGCGCTACTGCAAGAATGTGTTGCCCACAATACGTTCCTTTGTGGTATAGATTTTGCTAGATACCTGTTAAGCTGTTTCTTTTCAGGAAATCTGTCCCACGACTCAAAGAGCTTTCAATTAAGTACCATATTGCCCATGTTTCAACGAATTTTTGAAAATCCGGTTTTTTCCGGAAATTCTGGATTTTCCGATCTGCGGCCATAACTTTCGCTAGAAGCATTTACGGAAAATATGGTAATGATAAAAATTACTCAGCTCGACGAGCTCTTTCATTTGAGTACCATATCGACCACTTTTGGAAAAATTTTTCAAAATCCGGAATTTTCCGGATAGAATATCTCGAAATCCGGAAATTTTCCGGAAATTTCGATTTCAGTTTCGAAATCAGCGTGGTCGAGTTACCCTATGACCGACTTTTGAACGAAATCGGAGACAAAAAATGTTTGACCAAATTTTGGATTTTGAAATTTCGCCTTGGTCCCCCCCTTACCAACCGAAAAATTCCGGGATTCGCCATTCCCGGAATCCGGAAGGTATCGGACTGCCCAACTGAGGATCCAACGTCCAAGTGAATATCTTCAAAATGAGGTATCAACCATCCCTGTACCCCTTCCCAATCTCGAGATCTAGGGGGGGACAGACGGATAATAATAATAATAATAATAATAAATCCTACCGGCATCAACGGGTTGTCGCGCATTTTCCTCTTATTCCTCTGTGCTTATATCGGCTCGGGCTCAAACTCAGTTTTGGAACATTTTCAGACTTTGGCCCTATCACAACTTTTTCCCTACTCGCTGAGATCTTTCGAATAAGTACCATATTGACAACTTTTAGGACAATTTTTAAAATTCCGGTTTTTCCGGGAATTCCCGGATTTTCAGTTTTTCGGCTGTAATTTTCGCTGGACGCATTTCCGGAAAATGTCGCCAGAAGGAAAGTTGCTCAGCTCGACGAGTTCTTTCATTTGAGTACCATATTGACCGCTTTCCGAAAAATTTTTCAAAATCCGGAATTTTCCGGGCCTAATATCTCGAAATCCGTGAATTTTCCGGGAATTTCAATTTCAGATTCGAAATCAGCACCACCGACTTACCCTATGACCAACTTTTAAGCAAAATCCGAGACAAAAAAGTTTTAAGTCCAAAATCCGGGTTTTCGTGAATTCCGGGATTTTCAGTTTTTCGGCTATAACTTTCGCTAGACGCATTTCCGGAAAATGTCGCAAGAAGGAAAGTTGTTCAGCTCGGCGAGCTCTTTCATTTGAGTACCATATCGACCACTTTTGGAGAAATTTTTCAAAATCCGGAATTTTCCGGGTCGAATATCTCGAAATCCGGAAATTTTCCGGAAATTTCGTTTTCAGTTTCGAAATCAGCGTAGTCGACTTACCCTATGACCAACTTTTGAGCAAAATCGGAGACAAAAAATTTTTACGTTTCCCTTGGTCCCCCCTTACGATTTTTAAAATTCCGAGATTCGCCATTCCCGGAATCCGGGAGATATCGGGATGCCCTTACAAACGGGAGCACTTCAGGTCACCCTCCAACTATGGTGAGAATTTCAGCCCGATCGGTCCAGCCAATCTCGAGAAAAAGGGGGGGGACACAAATGTTGACCGGAATAATAAATAAATAAATAAATAAATAAATAAATAAAGAAACTTAGCCATATCAAAGGGTTGTCTTTTTTTTAAAAAAATGCGACAACCCAATAATAATAAGCACAGACCAATAACAAAGTGTTGCCCATTCCTTTGGAAAAGTGGGCAACACAATAACTAGCGAAGTAGCGAGAATGGGTTGCCGCGGCATTTTCCGTTTATAGATGGGCATATCTCCCAAAAGAGGCACCTTTGCGACCCAGTATAGTATGATTCTCGTGTAGTCCGTATCGAGAGCTCTCAATAGAGTAGCATATTGACCATATTTAGAGTTGTTTAGATTTTTGGTCATTTTGGTAGATTTTGACCATTTTTGACCCCTTTGAAGCTCCGTAACTCAATTTTCGTACACTTTGACGGCTTGGCCCTATTACAACTTTTTATCAACTCAACGAGAGCTTTCGAATAAGCCCAATATTAGGTGGTTTCTGATACTTTCAGTTTTGAGCCATTTTGGACGAATTTGATCATTTTTGACCTCTTTGAAGCTCCGTAACTCAATTTTCGTACACTCTGACGGCTTGGCCCTATTACAACTTTTTATCAACTCAACGAGAGCTTTCGAATAAGCCCCATATTGGGTGGTTTCTGATACTTTCAATTTTGAGCCATTTTGGACGAATTTGATCATTTTTGACCTCTTTGAAGCTCCGTAACTCATTTTTCGTACACTTTGGCTGCTTGGCCCTATTACAACTTTTTATCAGCTCAACGAGAGCTTTCGAATAAGCCCCATATTGGGTGGTTTCCTATACTTTCAATTTTGAGCCGTTTTGGCCGATTTTGACCATTTTTGACCGATTTTGACCATTTTGACCTCTTTGAAGCTCCGTAACTCAATTTTCGTACACTTTGGCGGTTTGCCTCTATTACAACTTTTTATCTACTCAACGAGAGCTTTCGAATAAGCCCCATATTGGGTGGTTTCCGATACTTTCAATTTTGATCCATTTTGGCCGATTTTGACCATTTTTGACCTCTTTGAAGCTCCGTAACTCAATTTTCGTACAATTTGGCGGCTTGGCCCTATTACAACTTTTTATCTACTCAACGAGAGCTTTCGAATGAGCCCCATATTGGGCAGTTTCCGATACTTTCAATTTTGATCCATTTTGGCCGATTTTGTCCATTTTTGACCTCTTTGAAGCTCCGTAACTCAATTTTCGTACAATTTGGCGGCTTGGCCCTATTACAACTTTTTATCTACTCAACGAGAGCTTTCGAATGAGCCCCATATTGGGCAGTTTCCGATACTTTCAATTTTGACCATATGCAGCATCACCGTATCGAGTACTTTCGCATACCGCAAGGGGGGGAACCCCCCGCACTTCAGTCAACACTTCACCCCACCCCCTAACCCCCCTGAAAATTTCAGCCCAATCGGGCCACCCTAGCAAAAGTTAGAGGGGGGGGACAGGTGTGGTCACGAGATGAATAAATAATAATAATAATAACTAGCGACTGCGAGAGTGTGTTGCCCACCTGCACATTCCATTTAGGTCACAGCTTTATTTCCTAAGACTTTGATAGCCTCTCGTTCAAGAAATGCGTGCTTCTGCAATATGCTTGGTTTTATTCGAATACAATAATGACGACACCTTCATCCTAAAATGGTCGCCCTTAGAAGGGCAGTTGGGATAAATGATTTTTATATTACACTTTGTTAACACTACTTCATACAAATGGTTGCCCTTAAAAAGGCAGTTGGGATAATTACGAATTACCTTATAACCGACTTTTCAACCAAATCGGAGACAAAAAGGTTTTGACCATTTTGACACCTTTACCTGAACATGGTTGCCCATAAAAGGGCAGTTGGGATAAGCAATTTTCTACTAAATATTGCTAAAAGTTTCCTGATATACCCTTCTAAACCGTGTTCTAGCAAACCCACCTGCTAAACTTGACTAACTAGTTCAAAAAACACGGATATTAGGTGTTTCTGGGCAGTTTGCTCACTTTTGCGGTCTCCAACAGTGTAACTTTTGGCCATATCGCGAGATTCTCAAAAGGTAGAAATATTTCGATTGCAGATTTGGAATCTGCGTCCCCGAATTACCTTATAACCGACTTTTCAACCAAATCGGAGACAAAAAGTTTTTGACCATTTTTGACACCTTTACCTGAACATGGTTGCCCATAAAAGGGCAGTTGGGATAAGCAATTTTCAACTACATATCGCTAAAAGTTACTTGATATACCATTCTAAGCGTGTCCTAGCAAATACACCGGCTCATCATGACTAACTAGTTCAAAAAACACGGATATTAGGTGTTTCTGGGCAGTTTGCTCACTTTTGTGGACTCCAACAGTGTAACTTTTGGCCACATCTCGAGATTCTCAAAAGGTAGAAAAATTTCGATTGCAGATTTGGAATCTGCGTCCCCGAATTACCCTATCACCGTCATTTCAACAAAATTCGAAGCAAAAGTTTTTTGACCATTTTTGAGAATCGCCTTTCCAGAGAACCAGAACCCCCGTTACGATTTTTAAAAATTTAAATTTTAAATTCCCTGCCCTGGTCGACTGGGTGGAGATAGAGTGATGAAATTCACGGATGCACACCTTCTTTTCACGCTCTTCAAAATGAGATATTAACCAACCCTGTACCCCTTCCCAATCTCGAGTTCTAGGGGCGAAAAACAACTGATAATAGGCGTTTCCAGAGAACCAGAACCACCACCTTCGATTTTTAAAAATTTAAATTTTAAATTCCCTGCCCTGGTCGACTGGGTGGAGATACAGTGATGAAATTCACGGATGCACACCTTCTTTTCACGCTCTTCAAAATGAGATATTAACCAACCCTGTACCCCTTCCCAATCTCGAGATCTAGGGGGGGGACACCCACCTGCTAATAATAATAATAATAATAAATCCTACCGGCATCAACGGGTTGTCGCAGCCACTTTCCTCTTATCTAAAGGGCCAAAACTCAGTTTTGGTACATATTCAGAATTTGTTACAATTGCAACCTTTTCTCTACTCGCTGAGAGCTTTCATTTAAGTACGATGTTAACCACTTTTGAGAGAATTTTTAAAATCCGCAATTTTCCGGATCGAATATCTCGAAATCCGTAAACTTTCCGGAAATTTCGATTTTATTTTCGAAATCAGCGTGGTCGAATTACCCTATGACCAACGTTTGAGCAAAATCGGGGACAAAAAATTTTTAAGTCCAAAATCGGGGTTTTCGTGAATTCCCGGATTTTCAGTTTTTCGGTTATAACTTTCGCTAGACGCATTTCCGGAAAATGTGGCAAGAAGGAAAGTTGTTCAGCTCGACGAGCTCTTTCATTTGAGTACCATATCGACTACTTTTGGAGAAATTTTTCAAAATTCGGAAATTTCCGGGGCGAATATCTCGAAATCCGTAAATTTTCCGGAAATTTCGATTTCAGTTTCGAAATCAGCGTGGTCGAATTACCCTATGACCAGCTTTTAAGCAAAATCGGAGACAAAAAATTTTTACGTTTCCCTTGGTCCCCCCTTACCATTTTTAAAAATTCCGGGAGCCGCCATTCCCGGAATCCGGGAGATATCGGGCTACCCCCACTTCCGGTACCACTTCAGGTCACCCTACAACTATGGTGAAAATTTCAGCCCGATCGGTCCAGCCAATCACGAGAAAAAGGGGGGGGACAAGATTGTTTACCGATATAATAAATAAATAAAGAAACATAGCCATAACAAAGGGTTGTCTTTTTTTAAAAAAAATGCGACAACCCAATAAATCCTACCGGCATCAACGGGTTGTCGCGCATTTTCCTCTTATTCCTCTGTGATTATATTGGCTCGGGCTCGAACTCAGTTTTGGAACATTTTCAGACTTTGGCCCTATCACAACTTTTTCCCTACTCGCTGAGATCTTTCGAATAAGTACCATATTGACAACTTTTAGGACAATTTTTAAAATTCCGGTTTTTCCGGGAATTCCCGGATTTTCAATTTTTCGGCTATAACTTATGCTAGACGCATTTTCGGAAAATGTCGCAAGAAGAAAAGTTGTTCAGCTCGGCGAGCTCTTTCATTTGAGTACCATATCGACCACTTTTGGAGAAATTTTTCAAAATCCGGAATTTTCCGGATCGAATATCTCGAAATCCGTAAATTTTCCGGAAATTTCGATTCCAGTTTCGAAATTAGCGTGGTCGAATTACCCTATGACCAACTTTTAAGCAAAATCCGAGACAAAAAATTTTTAAGTCCAAAATCCGGGTTTTCGTGAATTCCCGGATTTTCAGTTTTTCGGCTATAACTTTCGCTAAACGCATTTCCGGAAAATGTCGCAAGAAGGAAAGTTGTTCAGCTCGACGAGATCTTTCATTTGAGTACCATATCGACCACTTTTGAAGAAATTTTTGAAAATCCGGAATTTTCCGGGTCGAATATCTCGAAATCCGGAAATTTTCCGGTAATTTCGATTTCAGTTTCGAAATCAGCGCGGTCGACTTACCCTATGACCAACTTTTAAGCAAAATCGGAGACAAAAAATTTTTACGTTTCCCTTGGTCCCCCCTTACGATTTTTAAAATTCCGGGATTCGCCATTCCCGGAATCCGGGAGATATCGGGATGCCCTTACAAACGGGAGCACTTCAGGTCACCCTACAACTATGGTGAGAATTTCAGCCTGATCGGTCCAGCCAATCTCGAGAAAAAGGGGGGGGACACAAATGTTGACCGGAATAATAAATAAATAAATCCTACCGGCATCAACGGGTTGTCGCGCATTTTCCTCTTATTCCTCTGTGCTTATATTGGTTCGGGCTCAAACTCAGTTTTGGAACATTTTCAGACTTGGGCTCTATCACAACTTTTCTACTATCCCTACTTGCTGAGATCTTTCGAATAAGTGCCATATTGACAACTTTTAGGACAATTTTTAAAATTCCGGTTTTTCCGGGAATTCCCGGATTTTCAGTTTTTCGGCTGTAGTTTTCGCTGGACGCATTTCCGGAAAATGTCGCAAGAAGGAAAGTTGCTCAGCTCGACGAGTTCTTTCATTTGAGTACCATATTGACCACTTTGCGAAAAATTTTTCAAAATCCGGAATTTTCCGGGCCTAATATCTCGAAATCCGTGAATTTTCCGGGAATTTCAATTTCAGATTCGAAATCAGCACCACCGACTTACCCTATGACCAACTTTTAAGCAAAATCCGAGACAAAAAATTTTTAAGTCCAAAATCCGGGTTTTCGTGAATTCCCGGATTTTCAGTTTTTCGGCTATAACTTTCGCTAGACGCATTTCCGGAAAATGTCGCAAGAAGGAAAGTTGTTCAGCTCGGCGAGCTCTTTCATTTGAGTACCATATCGACCACTTTTGGAAAAATTTTTCAAAATCCGGAATTTTCCGGGTCGAATATCTCGAAATCCGGAAATTTTCCGGAAATTTCGATTTCAGTTTCGAAATCAGCGTGGTCGACTTACCCTATGACCAACTTTTAAGCAAAATCGGAGACAAAAAATTTTTACGTTTCCCTTGGTCCCCCCTTACGATTTTTAAAATTCCGGGATTCGCCATTCCCGGAATCCGGGAGATATCGGGATGCCCTTACAAACGGGAGCACTTCAGGTCACCCTACAACTATGGTGAGAATTTCAGCCCGATCGGTCCAGCCAATCTCGAGAAAAAGGGGGGGGACACAAATGTTGACCGGAATAATAAATAAATAAATAAATAAATAAAGAAACTTAGCCATATCAAAGGGTTGTCTTTTTTTTTAAAAAAAATGCGACAACCCAATAAATAAATAAATAAAGAAACTTAGCCATATCAAAGGGTTGTCTTTTTTTTAAAAAAATGCGACAACCCAATAAATCCTACCGGCATCAACGGGTTGTCGCGCATTTTCCTCTTATTCCTCTGTGCTTATATTGGCTCGGGCTCAAACTCAGTTTTGGAACATTTTCAGACTATGGCTCTATCACAACTTTTCTACTATCCCTACTCGCTGAGATCTTTCGAATAAGTACCATATTGACAACTTTTAGGACAATTTTTAAAAATCCGGTTTTTCCGGGAATTTTCGGATTTTCAGTTTTTCGGCTGTAATTTTAGCTGGACGCATTTCCGGAAAATGTCGCAAGAAGGAAAGTTGCTCAGCTCGACGAGTTCTTTCATTTGACTACCATATTGACCACTTTCCGAAAAATTTTTCAAAATCCGGAATTTTCCGGGTCGAATATCTCGAAATCCGGAAATTTTCCGGAACTTTCGATTTCAGATTCGAAATCAGCACCAGCGACTTAACCTATGACCAACTTTTAAGCAAAATCCGAGACAAAAAATTTTTAAGTCCAAAATCCGGGTTTTCGCGAATTCCCGGATTTTCAGTTTTTCGGCTATAACTTTCGCTAGACGCATTTCCGGAAAATGTCGCAAGAAGAAACGTTGTTCAGCTCGGCGAGCTCTTTCATTTGAGTACCATATCGACCACTTTTGGAGAAATTTTTCAAAATCCGGAATTTTCCGGGTCGAATATCTCGAAATCCGGAAACTTTCCGGAAATTTCGATTTTAGTTTCGAAATCAGCGTGGTCGACTTACCCTATGACCAACTTTTAAGCAAAATCGGAGACAAAAAATTTTTACGTTTCCCTTGGTCCCCCCTTACGATTTTTAAAATTCCGGGATTCGCCATTCCCGGAATCCGGGAGATATCGGGCTGCCCTTACAAACGGGAGCACTTCAGGTCACCCTCCAACTATGGTGAGAATTTCAGCCCGATCGGTCCAGCCAATCTCGAGAAAAAGGGGGGGGACACAAATGTTGACCGGAATAATAAATAAATAAATAAATAAATAAATAAATAAAGAAACTTAGCCATATCAAAGGGTTGTCTTTTTTTTAAAAAAAATGCGACAACCCAATAATAATAAACAGACAGTAGAAAGGGTTGCCCTCTTCCTTTGGAAAGGTGGGCAACACAATAAATCCTACCGGCATCAACGGGTTGTCGCAGCCATTTTTCCTCTTATCTACTGGGCCAAAACTCAGTTTTGGCACATATGCAAGATTTGGCCCTATTACAGCTTTTTCTCAGCTCGATGAGAGCTTTCGAATGATACCAATATTGCCCCGAACCGACAGCTTTCAATTTTGACCATATTTGCATAATGGTTGCCCATAAAAGGGCAGTTGGGATAAGAGATTTTCGATAATTATTGCTAAACGTTATTTAATACAGCCTCTTAAAACGTATTCTAGCAAATTCACCAGCTCAGCTTAACTAACAGGGTCAAAAACTCTTATATTAGGCGTTTCTGGGCAGTTTGCTCACTTTTGCGGTCTCCAACAGTGTAACTTTTGGCCATATCTCGAGATCCACAAGGGTTAGGAAAATTTCGATTGCAGATTTGGAATCTACGTCCCCGGGTTATCCTAGGATCAACTTTTGAACCAAATCCGAGACAAAAAATTTTTGACCATTTTTTAGAATCGCCTTGGTCCCCCCTTACGATTTTAAAAATTCCGCGAGCCGCCATTCCCGGAATCCGGGAGATATCGGGCTGCCCCCACTTCCGGTGCCACTTCATGCCACCCTACTACTATGGTGAGAATTTCAGCCCGATCGGTCAGAACTAGAAAAAGGGGGGGACAAAGGTGAGGATAATAAATAAAGAAACTTAGCCATAACAAAGGGTTGTCTTTTTTTAAAAAAAAATGCGACAACCCAATAATAATAATAATAAACGGACATACCCAGATGAAAGGGTTGCCTTTTTTGTGTAAAAAGCGGCAACCCAATAATAAAGGGACATACCCAGATGAAAGGGTTGCCTTTTTGTGTAAAAAGCGGCAACCCAAAAATCCCCCTCGCTACTTTATGCACCCCTACTGGTAATTTTCAACAAAAGATACTAGACCTCTCCAGCTTCTACCCAGTTCTAGAAAAGTGTGACCAAAATTAGCGAAAGTCCGACATTGGGACCTTGGCACAGAGCCAAAATTGGCCAGGTGCCAAAATGACCAAAAAAGGTAGCATGGGGGGTCCTGTCTACCAACATATAATAGTAGTATGGTGCCAAAATGCCCACATCGTTCCAACACTTAGCCGTAAAAAATCGCTCATCCGCGTTATAAACGCAATAAACGCACTTAACGTCAAGTTAATGCGTTTTTAGCAGTTTTTAAATAAGAATAAAGAGTCTTAGCCTCATTTAAACGCCCCGTGCTCGTTGAATTTAAAGTTAAACTCTGAATAGGAGACGAAAAATAGATACGCAGGGGCACTAGCGTAGCCAAAAAATTTTTCAAGGGGGAATGCAAACATTGTCCGCGGGTCCAGGGACGGAACCCCCCAGAAGCTGAGAAATTTTTATATTTTGTGACCTTCGTGGAAATTTTACAAAGCATTCTTTGAAATGAAAAATGCTTAAGGCCCTATCACGTGTTGATGCACCCAAATGATGTAAATGCGGGTCAAATTAGTGTATTTGGCACTCATTTTGGGCTACAAAACACGTATTTTGAAGGTACAATGCACTTATTTCGCGCCGAAGGCGAGAAAACTATTTGAAAAATGGGCATTGTCCGCATGGCACAGAAAAAAATTCCTGGGGGTTCACAATTTCGGAGGACTTCCCCCATTTTCCCCGGCTACGCGCCGCCGCAGGGATATGGGGGCGCATCCCTCCTCCAAAAGTTGAAGACAATTTCTAATTTCGGAGTAAGTTTGCTCGGATCTTTTCAGGATAACCCACCCCAGGCCCAGATTCCGCAAAACTTAATCAAATGAGCTGAAATTTGGTATATATGGGTATAGCCATGGGGTGAAAAAACCCACACCCTTTTTGGGGGGAAAAAACCCACCCGCCTCCTGGGTCACGGGTTGGAGCTAGGAGCTCCAAAACATACCAGCAGAAAGCGCGACTCTTTCTAACCTATGTGTGCAAAGATCAGGTCATTTGGTTCACTCTTGCTCATTTTATGACATTTTGAAAATGATACCTACTTTTTGGTCCAACCTTCCAAAAATTTGGCAAAAGTTTGGACCGATGTAACTTTTGACTGGGACCTGGGTTGGGCTAGAAAAGTTTTGCAAATATCTGCAATGATGGCAAGTCTTCCTCTTTGCACACAGCAAAAATTAGACCGATCCGATGCACCGTTAGACTGGCACATTGCCAAACGTGGCGGGGAAAAAACCCACTTTGGGGGGAAAAAACCCACCCAAATTTTTTTGAAAAAATTTTTACCAGCTCAACTGGGAAACAATTCGGGACTGTAGTACGATATTATCGAGGACGCTGCGTCACCCTATGCTGTCAGATTTGGACAATTTTGAATACTTGGGTAGCTAGAGGCATAAAACCCTAAAAGTGCAATTTCGCTGCTGGATGACCCAGCAGAGGTCTAATTGTGACTTTTAATAGCCAATTGTACGTAAAAAACCATTCTCTACACGTTAGAATAATAAGTTTTATCAAATTACATCGTTTTTAGCATTTTTCAAAAATTGCCCTATGTTTATGTGTTAAACTTTATGAAACCTGTCCATTTGATGCTGCATTTTCAATGGCACATGAGATCTCAAAAAAAGCTACCTAGGTCGGGTTTTTTGACTCATACTAACTAAAAAAGAGTTGAATTTTACACAGGAAGTGTCAGAATCGCGCTACGACAATTTTAGGACCTGTGAGGGGTGGGTTTATTTTCCCCCCATTTGGGTTTTTCCCCCCATTGGGTTTTTTCCCCCGCTACTTTTTGCATTATACCGGCCTAACCGTACAACCTAGAGAAGTGCAAATGGGCTTAAAAGAAAGTTCTAAGTACGCCAAGTACGATGGTATATAGAGTTCTCAGCTAGCCCTTATAACAAAAAAGTTCCAGCCAAAATCCGAAAAAGTGGGTTTTTCCCCCATGGCTATATGTTTTCGACAACGCTCAGTTCGAATATTGCAAAATTTTTCGAATTGTGAAATTTGATTTTTTTCGATTCGTAAGGGAGGGACCAGGGGGAACCGAAAATTTTTTGTCTTCGATCTTGCTGAAAAGTTCTATGCAGAGATTTTCGAGGTCGCAGAATACGAATCTGAAATCCGTTTTTCAATTCAGCTTTCGTTAGCTCAATGTAAGCTAAAGTTGTAAGCTTAAGATGTAAGCTTATACTGAGCTAACAAAAAGCTGAATCCAAAAACTAACTTAAAATTCGTATTCTGCGACCTCGAAAACCCTTTACAACTTTTCGGCAAAATGGAAGACAAAAAATTTTTCGGTTCCCCTTGGTCCCCCCTTACAAATCGAAAAATCGAATTTCGCGAAATCAAAACATTTTGCGATATTTGAACTCAGCGTGGTCGAAAACATACCCATACCAAATTTCAGCTCATTTGATCAAGTTTTGCGGAATCTGGGCCTGGGTTGGGTTATCCTGAAATGATCCGTTTGCTCTTAAAAATTTTGAATGCTTTTGCTTGAACAGCTAAGAAGATTGCGCATTTTAGTTTGCTATGTCAAGTCAAAATACAAATAAAAACAAAACATACATATGCGTAGTACTTGTGCTTAGTAGTATGTGCTAAAGCAGAAAATATATAAGCAACTGCTGAGGACGTAAAAATGAATGTTGAATCGAAGAGGAAAGCGGGGGTCTGGTGGGGGGAAGCCCACCCATGAAGAAGCAGCGTCCAAACTACAGCAAATTGTCTCAAGAAATTAATTTAGACCACCCTTGAAATTCCAACTATCGAACTTTTCTGCTGCACATTTTTAAGTTCTACTGTTTAAATGCGTAGAATTTACACAGAAAATCGTGCAACCAACGGGAACTTTGGGTGGGTGAGGAGCCCCACGAAAGTAGAAGTATATAGTACGCAAAAAACCCACAAAAATTCCAAAAAAATTTCTAAAACTAGGGGGGAAAATGCCCTCGACGGGCAACCAACTTGGTAGAATAGGGAAAGACTTGAATGTTAAATACACGGTGCATGGTTACAACTGAGATTCTGCTGAAGCGGAAAAATGCCGTTTCTCAGCGACTAAAATGACAGAAACCAGCTTTGTGCGCCGAATAGGGAATCTACTCGGCGACTAAAATGAAAGAAACCAGGCCGAATAGGGAGTCTACTCGGCGACTAAAATGAAAGAAACCAGCTTTGTCGCCGAATAGGGAATTCCCTCCTTCCGCCCTATTCGCGCGAACTTATCGTCTTTCGGGAGGAAATATATAGGTAATTATTCTGTTAGGAACTGCAAACGTAAGCATTGCGCTCAATATGTCATTTCCCGTACCGGTTGCGTGGAGGCTAGGGGTGGCGCTAGATTAATTTCTTTTTGAGCTACCTGATCCGTAAATATTTTATGCATACAACCGCTAGCAGGACCAACAGAAAGCTCATTTCGCATTTCATTTTATCAATCGCATTTCATTTTATATAATGTTTGATTGTATCAATTCTCGGCAAGATCACCACAGAGCACACCTATATATATATATATATATATATATATATATATATATATATATATATATATATGCTCTCAATGTTTCTGATAGCACATCGAAGACAGCGCATTTATGTCGGTGAAAACCTTGACTTACGTAAGTGCTTGATAAAACTGTTGTTTTGCATTCTGAAGTAATTCTGCCATTCTGAAACTCTCTCATTATTCAGCAAAGCAACACATAACAGGCTTCAAAGTTCGCGCGAATAGGGCGGAAGGAGGGAATTCCCTATTCGGCGACAAAGCTGGTTTCTTTCATTTTAGTCGCCGAGTAGACTCCCTATTCGGCCTGGTTTCTTTCATTTTAGTCGCCGAGTAGATTCCCTATTCGGCGCACAAAGCTGGTTTCTGTCATTTTAGTCGCTGAGAAACGGCATTTTTCCGCTTCAGCAGAATCTCAGTTGTAACCATGCACCGTGTATTTAACATTCAAGTCTTTCCCTATTCTACCAAGCTGGTTGCCCGTCGAGGGCATTTTCCCCCCTAGTTTCGCTTATTTTTCCGCTGCAGAGAAAATCATGTCAGAGAAGTTGCATATATACACAATGTAAGCAAAGCTAGCTACCGCAAACAGGCTGGATGAAAACGTTCTAGTTCAACTGAATGTATTTGCTGAAACGGAAAAATGTCTGTTAATAGCCTTTTCAGAACTTTATACACGGTGCGTCATCTTAGGCTGGAAGGCCACTGTTCATGGCCTTTTCAGAACTTTTTACACGATGCGTTATCTTAGGCAGGAAGGCTATTTTAAAAGCCAACCAGCACCGTAACCTTGGATATGCAGTTATATATACATGACAAAAGTTGC
Source organism: Trissonchulus latispiculum (assembly GCA_030248195.1). Classification (NCBI taxonomy): domain Eukaryota; kingdom Metazoa; phylum Nematoda; class Enoplea; order Enoplida; family Ironidae; genus Trissonchulus; species Trissonchulus latispiculum. The sequence goes on from JASAND010002755.1 coordinate 25,012, forward strand.
TCTGCTCATTTTGGGCTTTCATTTAAAACCAAATTTGACAACTTTTGAAAATTTTGATTTTAGACCAATTAGGACCCCTTGCCAGGGCGCCACAGGTCGCTAGAGACCAATTTGGAGGGGTTCTCCAATGAGATAAAATGTTCGCCTCACCAAGGGCTTTCATTTGATATATATATACCAAACTTGAAAACTTTTCAAAAAATCGATTTTGGACCGGTCCGGACCCTGGTCACGGCGCCACAGGCCGCTGGGACCATGGAGGGGTCCTCCAATGAGATAAAATGTTCGCCTCACCAAGGGCTTTCATTTGATACCAAACTTGAAAACTTTTCAAAAAATCGATTTTGGACCGGTCCGGACCCTGGTCACGGCGCCACAGGCCGCTGGATCCACTTTGGAGGGGTCCACCGATGACAAAAATGTTCGCCTCACCAAGGGCTTTCATTTGATACCAAACTTGGCCACTTTTGGAAAAATCGATTTTTGGCCATTTTGGACCGGTCCGGACCCTGGCCAGGGCGCCACAGGCCGCTGGGTCCACTTTAGAGGGGTCCTCCAATGACAAAAAATGTTCGCCTCGCCAAGGGCTTTCATTTGATACCAAACTTGGCCACTTTTGGAAAAATCGATTTTTGGCCATTTTGGACCGGTCCGGACCCTGGCCAGGGCGCCACAGGCCGCTGGGTCCACTTTAGAGGGGTCCTCCAATGACAAAAAATGTTCGCCTCACCAGGGGCTTTCATTTGATACCAAACTTGAAAACTTTTCAAAAAATCGATTTTGGACCGGTCCGGACCCTGGTCAGGGCGCCACAGGCCGCTGGGTCCACTTTAGAGGGGTCCTCCAATGACAAAAATGTTCGCCGCACCAAGGGCTTTCATTTGATACCAAACTTGGCCACTTTTGGAAAAATCGATTTTTGGCCATTTTGGACCGGTCCGGACCCTGGCCAGGGCGCCACAGGCCGCTGGGTCCACTTTAGAGGGGTCCTCCAATGACAAAAAATGTTCGCCTCACCAAGGGCTTTCATTTGATACCAAACTTGGCCACTTTTGGAAAAATCGATTTTTGGCCATTTTGGACCGGTCCGGACCCTGGCCAGGGCGCCATAGGCCGCTGGGTCCACTTTAGAGGGGTCCTCCAATGACAAAAAATGTTCGCCTCGCCAAGGGCTTTCATTTGATACCAAACTTGGCCACTTTTGGAAAAATCGATTTTTGGCCATTTTGGACCGGTCCGGACCCTGGCCAGGGCGCCACAGGCCGCTGGGTCCACTTTAGAGGGGTCCTCCAATGACAAAAAATGTTCGCCTCACCAGGGGCTTTCATTTGATACCAAACTTGAAAACTTTTCAAAAAATCGATTTTTGGCCATTTTGGGCCCGGTCCACGGTCCGGACCCCTAGCCAGGGTGCCACAGGGGTCCGGGCGAAACCTACTATAGCCTATGGCGTAGTCCTCCCGCACCCCACCCCACATGCAAAATATGAGAGACCTGCGCCCTGTGGACCTTTCTGTATAAGAGGCCAAAGTTGGAGTTGCGTCACGGTTGGGCCAAGCACCATCAGGGTGCCCCACAGCCACATGGATACGTCCTAGAGCGAAACTAATGGGCCTTTTAGATTCACCATATAGGGGTTCCTATCGAATACGAAACCTCAGCCCAGCAGCTCTTATGTATAGGGCTGCCTACTCCGTAGGCCCAGACCCCCCTTTTACACGTTAACTACTGACCCCTGGCCAGGGCGCCACAGATGACCGACCAACACCAAACTCTCAAATGGAGACCTCCACCCTTGGGCCATGCCACATGAGCAATATGAGAGCCCAGCTTCGCTCGCTGCGATCTATTTCGAGGCTAGATTATTTTCGGACTTAGTTTTTTCCGGGGGTCACTTGGGGGGTCCCCACCGGGGGGGTGGGGCCATCTGGGAGGGTCCGGGAACCGCGGAAAGTAATTTCCCCGGAATTGAGGAACTTTTTGTACAAAAAAACCTAAAATAGTATGGCTCTGAAGGGTCTTCCGACCTGCACCCCTGGGGGAAAAAATGGAGAGAAACGCGACCTGCGCGGGGGGCCAATTTTCATATCTCAAGATCTACCCGGCCGATCCGGCTGAAATTTTCACAGCATGTACCCCTGCCCACAGGCTCTTCACACACCAAGTTTGAGCCCAATCGGTCCACTCCTCCGCTGGCCACAGGCCAAACAATGTCCAGATTTTACACATTCCGTCAAATTTTCCCTATTCTAGGGGGAGCGCTAACGCGCTCCCCCTAATATGCCCCCCCATTTTGGGTGACCCCCCCCCATCGATGGGCCCCCCCATAAAAAATTGCCAAGGGATAAGCCAGCCTTTTTGTGAAAAAAATGGACAACCGAATAAACTCCAGCTCGTAACGTTCGACCCAGAAGAGTTGGGCTTCGGGCAAACTTATATCTATACTTATTTTAAGGTTGGGACTTGTGGCTATAACCTGGTAAAAAATTTTCCGGCTGCGGCTTGTTGTTAGCCGTCTAGGTGGGTGATTTTTTTGTGAATTTTCGGGGTGATTTTTTGTGAACATTGCTATACGTAATTGGGGGGCCGGGGCGCAGGGAATTTTTTTAGGGTTATTTTCGGGGGATTTCCGGGGGGACGACATTTTTTTGCAGAATTATATTATAATATATATATATATTATATATATATATATATATATATATCAGTGGCGCAGCCAGGACTTTGTGACGGGGCATGCGGACATGGGCGTATCCAAGGGGGGGCCCACTCGATGGCTCCCCCCCACTCACTATGGTGCCCAGAAAATGCCTAATTTTTAAGGTTTTTTGGTCAAATTTTCCAAAATTTTTCCGGCGATGCCGGATTTTTTGGTCAAAAATCGTCTATTTTGGTATACTAAAACTTGATTTTTGAGCACTTTCGAGCTTAGTTGAACTGTTGTAGCAGCATATGTAGAAAACACGTAATTTTTACGGTATTTTTAGCATTTTGGCCCATTTTATTCCCCCCACATTTGGTCTTCCCCCCCCCCACTTTTTGGCCTAGAGAAAACCCAGGGGGGTTTGGAACATACCCTTTCCGTCCGATCCCTCTGCAGTTTTGGGGAAGATAAAAAATTGAGCTCTTTTCGGATAATTTTAGGATTTTTAAACTGGGAAGCTTCGCCTCCCCTACGCGGGGGAAATGGGGGATGTACCAAAAATAATTGTAGGCCAAGCAAGACATTGGTACAATATACCTAAATTTTCATCTAAAAAGCTAAAATGCGCGTTATAAATTAGCTAAAAATTCAGAAATCTTTGAAAATTATACTTCGCAAACTTTTTCGACACGTTTGGGCGACAGCAAACCTGCTGCAAAAGTGGTCTAAAAACTGCAAGTTTTTAGTGTATTGAACTAAAAATATTTTGCGCCTGCAGTTCATGTCTGCATCAATTTTTTCAAATGTTTCGAGCCTGCAACGCTCACCAACTCTAATTTTTACAGTTTAGAGCTTGCTACGGTTTTTCAGTTTAGCTTATTGCCAGCACAATTCACATTTTTATGGCAAGAATCTTAAGCAATTATATACAACAATGTACGTATACATATATAGTGCTCCAATGATATATACGGTCGAAACAGCATTTTGTGTCGTAATTTTTTTAAAAATCAGGTCAAATCAGGAGGCATCCGAATTTTGAGTGAAGAAAGAAAAATTTTTTGAAATCGTGAAAAATCCCGTATTATGTAGGGGCGCGATAGCGCCCCTACATAATATGGGTATAAAGGCGTCTGCGCGGCCCTCTGGAGACAGTGTTGGCCTGGTGCCAGCTAATTAGAGGTCAGTTTGCTAAAATAAAGTTCAATCAAGCTCGAATACATATATACGTAGTAGTAGAGATTGTTTATGCACTATAAATTGCAAACTGTAAACTAAATGTAGTTTGGATGGATATGCATAATACTTACATTTATAAACCGCGAATATGGGTTGTTCGGCGAAGCTGTGCCCATATTAATTCGCTCACAACCTAGTCCTCTTCTATTTTTTAACCTAGCCCCATATTAAGCATTTTAAAGACTAGTCCTCTCTTGATTTTGCAACCTCACCATCACCCATATTCCTTTTTCATGCTCCAGAGGAGCATTTTTATTTCTTGTCCTTCTGTCATTTTAAAGGATCCCTTTCCAGCAATGCGGTAATGGATACAAGCAGCTTGAACAGTGCCATGCTAAACGAGCGTAGTCGATTTACAATATATGAACCCAACAAAACGCCGAAAAACGCTGTTATAAGGGGTTTGACCACTGGTCAATAGGCCCCATAGACCGTAGTGACCACTGGTCACTCCCTCGATTTCGGCAATCTGCCCATTGAAACGAGCGTAGTGGATTTACTATACATATATGCCCCCAACCAAAACGCCGCAAAACGCTGTTTTAAGGGGTTTGACCACTGGTCAATAGGCCCCATAGACCGTAGAAACACAGGTCGCTTCCCTCAATTTCGGCAATATGCCCATTGAAACGAGCGTAGTCGATTTACTATAAATACCCCCGATCACAACGACAAAAAAAGCAGTTTTAGGCCGTTTGACCAGTGGTCAATAGGCGCCATACGCTGTAGTGACCAGTGGTCACTTCCATCGGTTTCGGCGATATGCCTATTGAAACGAGCGTAGTCGATTCACTACATATGCCCCCGCCCAAAACGCCGAAATACGCAGTTTTAGGCCGTTTGACCAGTGGTCAATAGGCCCCATAGGCTGTAGTGACCAGTGGTCACTCCCGTCGGTTTCGGCGATATGCCCATTGAAACGAGCGTAGTCGATTTACTATATATGCCCCCGATCAAAACGCCGAAAAACGCAGTTTTAGGCCGTTTGGGTCAATAGGACTCCTAGTGTTGGCCTGGTGCCAGCTAATTAGAGGTCAGTTTGCTAAAATAAAGTTCAATCAAGCTCGAATACATATATACGTAGTAGTAGAGATTGTTTATGCACTATAAATTGCAAACTGTAAACTAAATGTAATTTGGATGGATATGCATAATACTTACATTTATAAACCGCGAATATGGGTTGTTCGGCGAAGCTGTGCCCATATTAATTCGCTCACAACCTAGTCCTCTTCTAGTTTTTAACCTAGCCGCCATATTTAGCATTTTAAAGACTAGTCCTCTTTTCATTTTACAACCCCACCATCACCCATATTACTTTTTGCATGCTCCAGAGGAGCATTTTTATTTCTTGTATACGTATTCTAAACTGCAAAACGACTACATAACAGCAAGAGTACATAATAACTAAGAGTGTGACAAGCGTCACACTCTTAGTTATCAAGCAGAAAACATCATCTGCACAATAACGGCCTACCCCCCCACAACTGAGTACCTGGTGACCCCCCCCACAACTGAGTACCAGGTACACAATTGTGTAGCAGCACTCGTTTGTATGTTTACATGTTGAAGCTCCAAAGTGGCCAGCTGCTGATAGAATGTTTTTGGCTTCAACATGTAAACATACAAGCGAGTGCTGCTACACAATTGTGTACCTGGTACTCAGTTGTGGGGGGGTCACCAGGTACTCAGTTGTGGGGGGGGGTAGGCCGTTATTGTGCAGATGATGTTTTCTGCTTGATAACTAAGAGTGCGACGCTTGTCACACTCTTAGTTATTATGTACTCTTGATAACAGTCAGTGCTTGGATGATCAGCATGAAGTAAATATTTTAATGATAAAGTTACAGTGTTAGTAAAATGAAAATTTTGAAAATTGGGAATGTGTCCACCTTGTTATGTGACCAGGTCATTTTATTTGTGTCCAGCTAAGAAAACTTGTGTCCAGAAACTGTGAAAACTCTTCGCTTTTTAGACGAGACTTCTTTACTAAGCGACAAATCGACAATCTAAGACGACAACTACGTACATGAGGCATTGCGAAGAGCTTCAAAGTGAGCCATAAAATATTGCTCTAGCCCTTACAGTTGATGAAATTAGACCAAACGGCGACTGAAAACCCAGTGCGTTGAAAACCTCACCCCGATGTCATTTGCTGGAAGTTTGCCAGAACAATGTTGGCTGCTCCATTCGAAAGAACGGATTGTGTTTAAGGTGGTGATAGATATTTCGCAGACTGAAGTAAATTTTTTCGTGAGACATCGGTTACATAGTTCGATACCGCTATCAAATAGTTGAACACCCTTTTTAATTATTGTGAAAACGCTCTTCGTTATGGAGAAATTAGTTAAAGTTAAAAGTTAAAGTTAAATTAGTTAAAACGTATGCGCAACCTAGATTTTGCCTAATTTTATCAACTTTGATTTTGATTATGTAGTTTTAATTTAAATTTAATTAGCGCCGACGGCGTAAAGTTATTTTTCTTCTTGCTCTGTTTTGTAGAAAATAACTTTTTACCTCCGAATATCCTGACGGGGCATGCGGCCGCATGCCCCGCATGCCCCCTGGCTGCGCCCCTGATATATATATATATATATATATATAAATTTTTCCCATGTTGTTTTGTTTCACATGTTGTTTTCATAGAAACTATTAAAAGTTATTATCTAACTGCTATGGAAAATTTTTTTACAGGCCTTCAAAAATAGGCAAATTTTGAATTTTTGGGTGGTCGAAAATGCCAAAATTTTCAAAATGTCAAAAAATGCTCAAAAGTGGTTCGAAATTAGCTCAAATTTTGTGTGGCAGGTGGGATGGGCCCTACCAACTAGCATGCAAAATTTGAGGCTCCTAGCTCATCCCCATCGTTGGTTTTTTCCCCACCACTTGCGGGTAGGTTTTTCCCCGACCTCTATACCCCACCCCCCCCCACAAATAATTTGAGACCATTTGCCCCCCCCCAGCAATTTTTGGACATAGTTTCAAAAAGTTAGTTAAATTTGGCCGAAAAATGGTCATTTCTTGAGAAATTTTTCTAAAATTTTGACTTAAAATCACTTTAAAACGGTGCAAAAACGCCAAAAACAGGCCTTATTTTGAAGAAATTTTTGGCCATTTCTGAGGTCCAAATTCTAGGGGGGGTTGGTGGGTACCCCCATCACATTTCTTGGGTCGGCCACCATCGTCCAAAAACTGAATAATTTTCTCAATTTTCAGCTATATATTTTAGCGATTTTTAGCGTAATTAAGCAAATTTTATAAATTTTTCGCTTATTTTTGTCAATTTTCCGAAAAATTAAGAATTTTCGGCTAAAATTTTTCGAACATTTAGGTAGAGGTTTGAAAATTTGTAGGGGTGGTCGGCAGAAGGCCGATTTGGGGTAGGGGTCCCAACCGTTTTTTTTGGGGGGGGGGTTTGGCGACCTCTCCATTTGGGGTGAAGGGTCCCCCTGACACACCTGTGTCGGCCAAAATTGCCCAAAAACCCCTACATTTTCGATCCGCCATTCTTGGCCACTTTTCTGGCAAAAATATGGGGGGGGTAGCAAAATCTGGGGGGGTCGCCAAAATTTGTCACCCCTCAACACATCTATGCCCCCCCGGTACACCTATGCAGTGGCGGCGCCGGGGGGGGGGGGCGGGCCCCGGGGGGGCCTGCGGGGGCCCCCTTTGCGATTTGGGCCCCTCCCTTTGGGGTGTCGGGCCCCCCCTTGAAAAATTTTTCAGCTGTTTATATGCATAATTTGAGTGTTTTAAGAATTTATTTTATAAAAATCGGCAAATTTTTGCTAAAAATCGAAAAATTTTTCCTAAAATTTGAGAAATCTTTTGCAAAACGAAGGCAAAATTTGCTAAAATTTGGCAAAAATTTTGGATTTCCCAAAAAAGGTCGCCGGGTTTTTGGGTTGTGCATTTTCAGCTATTACTAATGACAAAAAACATCCAACCATTAACTAAATTTAACAATTAATTTAATCAATAATTTTAACATCTAACTGTAAAGTAATTTTAACATTAGACAGGTCCTTTAAACTCGAAAACTTGATTGCCAGCATGTTTCTAACTCCAAAATAGGGTCAATATTGAGTCAAAAAGTCCATAAATCTTTTGAAAACGTGTATTTCACGCAATAATGAACACGTTAAGCCAAAAATTTGGACATTTTTGAAAAATTTTGCAAAATTTACCCTAAAAATACCCCATTTTTGGCCAATTTTTCGCGCCTTGGGCGCTACTACCCCCCCCCAGTTGGGCAGGGGGCCGGGGGAACCCAAAAATGTTTGGGGGTGGTATGTAAAAATGGCTGGGGGGTTACCCCCCCCCGCCAAACCTCCCCCCAATTACACCTACGCCTTGCCTACCCAACCCAAGCCCAGTGGCGGCGCCAGGGGGGGGGGGCCCGGGGGCCCCGGGCCCATAGGTGTAACGGGGATTTGGGTTGAAAAAACGGGATTTGGGTTGAAACAGGAAAACTTTTTTCGGAAAAAGTCTGGAAAATATCTGGAAAACGTTTTTCCTGGAGTTTTCCAGACTTTTTCCAGAGAATTTTGAGACACTTTCCAGACTTTTTCAAACTTTTTTCCAGACATTTTCCAGGGGTTTTCCAGAGATTTTCCAGACTTTTGTCCACATTTTCAAATTTTCCAGACTTTTTCCAGGTATTTTCCGCATCACTCAGGATTGTTTTTCCGGGTATTTTCCAGACATTTTCTAGATCTTTTCTGATCACTCAGCTTTACTTTCCAGACATTTTTCAGGATTTTTGCGGACACTTTCCAGACATTTTCTAGACTTTTCCCAGACTTTTTCTGAATCACTCCGGTTCACTTTCCAGACATTTTCCAGGTTTTTTCCAGACATTTTCCAGTTATTTTCTCCACTTTTTCGCATCACTCTGCATCACTTTCCAGTGATTTTCCAAATTTTCCAAATTTGGGTCTTTCCCATTATCCCCTCCCCCCAACAGCTGAATTGAAAATCCGAAGAAGCACAATTTGGCGGATTGAGTTGAAATTAGGTAGGGGTAGGTTTTCGGACCTGCTGATTTCAAAAATGCAAAAAAAATTTAAAAAGAATTTTAAAATTTAAAATTTTAGTTGGTAAGGGGGGACCAAGGGGATCAAAACATTTTTGTCTTCGATGTTTCTCAAAAGTCGTATATAGGGGTTTTCGGGGTCGCTGAACACGAATATGAAGTCCGTTTTTGGATTCAGCTTTTCGTTAACTTAATACATATAAGCTAAACATGTAAGCTTAAGATGAAGCTTATTATGAGCTAATGAAAAGCTGAATCCAAAAACGGACTTCAGATTCGTGTTCAGCGACCCCGAAAACCTCTAGATATATTTACACGTACTACTTTTGAGCAAAAGCGAAGAAAAAATCTTTTTGATCCCCTTGGTCCCCCCCTTACCAACTAAAATTTTAAAATTTTTGCCTTTTTGAAAATCAGCAGGTCCGAAACCTACCCCTACCAAATTTCAACAAAATCCCTCAAATTGTGCTTTTCGGATTTTCATTTCAGCTGTGGTGGGGGGGATAATGGGAAAGACCCAAAAATTTTGACTCCGATTTGGCTGAGAAGTTGCCCCTACGGTAAATCGAGGTCGCTGAATTCAAAAATCAAATCGAGAGATCGATCCGATCGATCGATCAGCAACAGCGATCGATCAAAATCTATCAAAAAATATTTCCAAAATGTCAAAAAAGTCGCCTGTGGCAATTCGGAGGTATAAAGCGGCGGGAAAGAAAAACCCAAATTTTCAATTTTTGGCTGAAACTTTTTTTAAGCGACAAATCGAAAATCTAACGATAACTACCAAGAGGCGTTGCGGAGAGTTTCAAAATGAGCCATAAAACACCTCTCTAGCACTTATATACGGTTGTGAGAAATTTTCGACCAAACCGATGGGAAAAACCCAATGCGGGAAAAAACTCAGCTGAAATTTTTGCTGGAAGCATGCCAGAACAGTTTTGACTATACCATTCGAAAGTAGCGGGGTCATTTTTAGTATATGTATACATCTGCATCAAAAATATATATTAATATTTTTGCAAAAATTCATGTCAAAATGACTTTTGAAAATTTCCTATGTTTAACACGTTAGCATAGGCAAATTTTTGAAATTTTTGAAATTTGCTTAATTTCTGTAGTTTAAGCATCCTATCAGTTAGAAAACGTGTTTTTATTGCATTTAAAGCCAAACCCGACCTATATTAGCGAAAAATTGGCGATTTTTAACGAAATTGAAAAATTTGGCTTGAAATGGCACCATGTCAGATTTTGGCCACCTGGACCACACGTAGAAGATTGAACCCAGGTAAATCTATACTAAATTGATCAGGAGGCTCTATTGAGCTATGAAATGCATGAAGTTTTCCTTTGCTGCTAATGGTTCGAAAAAAATTTCATTTTGAAATTTGGTTTTTTCCCGCCGAGGCGACTTTTCGCGAAAATCGGAGACAACAATTTTTTGATCGATCGCTTCTACTGATCGTTCGACCCACCGGATAGCTCTCGGCTCGATTTCTGAAATCAACGACCTCTATTTACACTAGGGGCAACTTCTCGGCCAAATCGAAAAACCATAAGTGGGGACCAAGGCGAAAAAAATCGCCCCCATCCAAATATATGTATATATATATATATATATATATATATATAAATGAAGCAAAATTTCCCCCCATCTGCATGAGTGCCGATATACCCTAGGGGCATCTTCTCAGCCAAATCGGAGACAAAAGATTTTTAAGGGTGACCAAGGACGCGAAAAATCCCCCATAAGTGCCAAAATTTCGACACTGTTTGCCCCAAATTTTGGGCTTTGGCACCCCCAAGTTTAGTTTAGGCTATTCCCCCCAGAACGCCTCGTCATTTTTTAGCGGATGCTGATCCTTGCTCTCCGGCGTTAAGTCAAGTATATATATACGTTACAACTCACAACGACAAAAACAAGCCATGTTTTTGAAGAAAGACAGTTTTGTGTTTTAAGCCATTTTTAGAATTTCTGATGTCCGAATTTGGAGAAGGTTCGGAATTACATTTAGGGTGTCCGTCCACCACCAAAATTCCGAAATTTAAAGCCTATATATACATATATATATATATATATACACAAGTAGGAAAAATGCTCCTTGCAGTCGCATGAAAAAGTTAATATGAGCTATTATGGCCAACATTTAAACGTGCTAAGGACAAGATTTAAAATGTTTAATATGAGCCAACATCTAAATAAGTAGAGGACAAGATGTAAACGCCTAACATGAGCCGCTACGTTTCTCTTGGGCTCATATTGACGCTCACTTTGGTAACGCCTGTGTTACGTGTCCTCTAAACAGACATTGTTAAACCTAGCCAGAAAAGACTGAATATTAGTAGTGGCGCATACGTTTTAAGCAAAAATCAGAATTGCCTGATCTTTCAGCTTCGCTTCAACACATTTGTTTGTTTTTCGACGTTGCATCTAGATCTCACTATACGTATGTACATGTAAATAAATTATATATTAACAAAAGCAACCAATATAAACCAGAATAAGGCAATAAAAGTTAGAACTGTCACAGACGATATAGCGCGGCGGGAAAAAAACCCAATCCGATATGCGGGAAAAAACCCATCGCCAGTGTGAGTCACCCATATGAGCTAGATCGGATTTTAATAGCCTATCTTAAAGAGCGTCCAAAACTACCCTAGAGGGTGTATTATTGTAGTTCCCCCTGTCTCTCAGCAAATTTTTTGGGACTTTGAAAATTTTGGAATTTTTGGTCCCAACATGGGGGTCAGGCAGGGTCAACTTTGGGGGGTCACCCTGAACTACTGGAAAGACTTAGCCCAAAACGGATTATAGTTTCACAGAGGATATGTCTCGAACTTCACGATGGTGTATGCAATTTGGCTCTAATACCTGTGGTGCGACCTGGGGGTGACCTAGACTCGGCGGGAAAAAAACCCATGTGCGGGAAAAAAAACCCAAATTTCAAAATGAAATTTTTTACTAGCCATTAGCAGCAAAGGAAAAATTCATGCATTTCTTAGCTCAGTAGAGCCTCCTGGTTAATTTGGTATAGATTTTACCTAGGTTCGACCTTCTATGTGAGGTCCAGATGGCCAAAATCTGAGATGGTGCCATTTCAAGCCAAATTTTCAAATTTCGCCAAAAACCGCTAATTTTTCACTAAAATAGGTCGGGTTTGGCTTTAAATGCAATAAAAACACGTTTTCTATGTGATAGGATGCTTAAACTGCAGAAATTAACCAAATTTCAAAAATTTCCAAAATTTGCCTATGTTTACGTGTTAAACATACGAAATTTTGAAAAGTCAATTTTACATGATTTTTTGCAAAAATATTGATATTTTATGATTCAGATGTACTAAAAATGACCCGCTCTTTCAAATGGTATAGTCAAAACCGTTCTAGCATGCTTGCAGCAAAAAATTCGGCTGGGTTTTTTTTCCCGCCCATGGGTTTTTTTCCCGCATTGGGTTTTTTTCCCATCGGTTTGGTCGAAAATTTCTCACCAACCGTAAGTGATAGAGAGACGTTTTATGGCTCATTTTGAAGCTCTTCGCAAGGCCTCATCATCATCATCATCGGTGGGGCCTGGCGGAGCGAATCCATATAGCCGGACTAGAGACGTCCGGTACCCCTTAGGAAGTCCACAACTCCCCTTGGGGATTCCCAGAGGACAGCCAATCCATTGCTGCAGTCAAGGTGGAGCCTCCGGGGATTATCTTTAGCAGGACACTCCAGGAGAAGATGTTCCAAAGTTTCCTCATCCTGGAGACAGTCTGGGCAGAGGGGGGATGGGTAGAGGGTGGGATTGACCTGGTGTCGGTACTGCGCCAGCAGCAGACACTTCCCAGATCGCAGTTGGGATAGCATAGTTCGTTCCGATTTCAGGAGACCAGCTTCTGATTTAGCCGGAACTGGGCCTTTATCCCGGTAGATGGATTTGGAGCGTGCATGGGAAAGACCTGAATACCACTCCGAGATAATTTTCCTCCTGGTGACAGCCACAGCTGTGTCGTAGTCGACAGGAACCGCTTCCTGTCGCATCCGGGCACCGTTGCGGGCTAGATGGTCAGCTCGCTCATTGCCGTAGATGCCACAATGGCTGGGCACCCAGACCACGGAGAAGCTGATCCCAAATGACGACAGCCAGTTGAGAGAGGTCCAGATGTCAGATTCGGTTCGCGTGCACATAGTTCTGGGACCAGAAGCAAACCGCTGCACCGTAGACAGAGAGTCAGTGCAGATTCGAACGGTTTTGGTGGAGGACCAGCGGGCGTTGGATTGGAGCCAGTGTAGGCCCTGCCTAATGGCAAGAACTTCTGCCCGGTAGCTGGAGCAGAAGGATCCAGCTGGGTAGGCGAGGTGCCTCCGTCGGCCGGTGGCTGATTGGAATGGAATGGAATGGAATGGAATGGAATGAAATGAACAACCGCCCCACAGTACGCAAACATTTCTACACATTATACGTAAACAGGTATACGTATACTATGTTTGCAATCAGCACTGTGGACCCACCTCGTAGACCGCACCTGTCCGCCCCTAGTCCCTACTACTCACAGCAACAATATATCGAAATTAATGTCAAAAAAGGTATATATACGTATATACTTATTTTCTATAATACTTAAATACAGTTCACTCTTACGCAAGACACATAACTACTCATTGCCCCTCGGACAAGTGCAGTCTACAACTTTTGATTGAAGTATATATATAATTTATGCAGCTAAAAGCATTTCCTTATCCTATGGTAGACATTGTTAGCAATGGAAATTAATTTCATCTTTGGTAAAATTTTAAGAACAGCAGTAAGCAAAAAACAAAAGTATATAAATCTATATATATATTATCAATTTTGACTTTATATTTTCAAATTTTCAATGAATGGTCTACATGCATAAGTAGTTAGAAACTTCACAGTAAGACGACATTTTTCTGCATGTAAAGTATATACGTATGTAGAGTATATATATATATACATATATATACCCATTTAATTATAGTCAGAAACTCAAATTATATATATAACTAAGAGTTATATATAAGTACTTAGAAAATCAAAATTTTCAGAAAAACTAACAGTTTTTCTGGAGCAAAAGTTTTCCCCTTGCGTCCGGTATGCTGCATCTCACCTACCTACCCATAACTACCTTGGTGGGATCTAGACCGCACAAGCTACGAATACCTGATGCTAGAAGGTGAAAACCTGCATAAAGGCTTACGTATATGCAACTTTTTAAGAGGCAAGACAAAAAAACGAATAGTCAGATATTCGTGGGACCCAACTTGAGCGGGGAGTCTGCAGCATACCAGTTCATTTCATTCCCCTCCCTGGGGGTTATATTGATCGTAAAAAACATACATTATACTCCTAAATGGGGCACAGCATACAATTCCACTTTTGGGTCCCTACAGCAACAATACGACATACTCGAATACTCATACAATACAATATATATATACCGGCTACGTACACACAAGAAATACAGAAAAAACTGTGGTAAAGGCGGTTTAGGGTGTATATGGGTGCCTAATGTACCCCTTACTTACACCCTGCTCAATTTAGACTTAAAAATAAAACTAGTATTTTAACCCTGTTAGTACGAACATGTATATTAGTACGTTTGAGAAATTGAAAATCAGTTTTTTGCTGGAAATAATACCCATCACCCTCGAAGAAACCTCGTAAGCAAGTCTTTGTTTGAATCGAGCTTGCGCTTAAAGATATGAACAGAACCAGCGCTTACAACATCAACAGGCAATTCATTCCATATTTCACAAACCCTATGGTGAAAAAAGTACTTTGTATGTAATCTGTTAAAACCGGAAGGCTGCAACGTCAAGAAATGCCTCCGGGCGCCAATATCATTCGCATAATTGAACATAGAATGAAAAGGTACATCAATCAAGTTATGAACAATCTTGTACAAACTACACATGTCAGTAACAATTCGTCTTAGTTCTAAACGTTCTAAACCTAATATACTCAAACGATCGTTGTATGATAAACTGGACAACCCACTAATTCTTTTAGTAAAAGACCGTTGAACACTTTCAATGGCTTTAATTTCACGCAAGAAACGCGGACTCCAAACTTCAGTTGCATATTCTACGATAGGTCTTACATACACAACAAACATCTTCTTCAGAAATTCCCTGTTTCTACATCGAAAAACACGGAAAATTAAACCAGCTCTTTTTGCAGCTTTAGATCTTGTCTTAGCAACATGGTGGAAAAAATCTAAACGTTCATCCATCACAACACCTAAATCAGTAACACTATTCGCAAAAGGGAGCTCAGCTCCATTCAACACGTAACCATGAGGTAAATAAAAGCTATCCTTACGAACACCGTGAGGAAAAACACGAAGCACAGAACACTTAGTCACAGATATCGATAACTGCCATTGCAAACACCATCTCACAACACTATCTAAGTCAGATTGCATCTGCATCTGATCCTGGACGTTGCTTATTCCCTTATAAAGTTTTGCGTCATCTGCAAATAATTTTATACTAGAATTATTGATGCAGTTAGGCAAATCGTTAATGAATATTAAAAACAACAATGACATAGACTCCATGACATAGACGCCACATCCGCCTCTTTCTGTCCCTCCAGAGGCAGAACCATCTGTCCATAGCTGGCATTTTTTAGGGTTTTGAAACTGGGGGGGGGGCTTCGCCCCCCCTAGGGAGGGGGAAGTGGGGGGGGGGGGGGGTCCGAAATGGGGGGGGGGGCGACCCAAAGGTAAAATATACCGAAATTTTTAGCGAAAAATTAGCATTTTTAAGGTAAAAACGCAAAAAATCGCTGTTTTTAAGCTTAAAATGAGCTTATAAGTCCATAAATTAGCTAAAAATTGAGAAAATTTTTGAAAATTTGACCTCAAAAACCTAATTTTTTGACACTTTTGGGCGACCCCCAAAAAAGTGGGTGGGGGCGAAAGTGGGGGGGGGCTCCGAAAAGTGGAGGGGGGAACCGAAAAGTGGGAGGCCACCCCCTCCCCCACTAAAAAAATGCCAGCATAGGGTATAGTCTGCCGGTGGTAACCTGGTCAAATATTCCTGTGCAGCTTTCTTCTTCTCCGTAGGGGGCGCGTCCTTAGGGCACGTGAGGCGGAGCGAGTCATCGGTAACGAGATGTGCTGATTGTCCCCAGGGAGGCATTGGGGGAAGTCTGCACAGAGGTTCTCTTTCGAGTCTATTTAGTCCGGTGAGTTCAGAGGTTTCCGGCGCCTTGGATCGCCAGCTCGGCTGGGATTTGAGAGTTCGTTGGCGGCCGGCTGGCGGTTGGATTGTCCGGAAATGGTGGCTGTTTTCTGGCTGGCGCTGGTTCTTTTCATACGATTTCGCTGCCAGAAGCTGTATCCGGAGTTTGAGTGGCATTATCCCTGCTTCCATTTGCAGGGCCTCAAGAGGAGACGCACTGTGACAACCATTGATCAGTCGACACGCCCTGTTCTGGATCTTTTCTGCCGTGCAGGTGTGGGTGGAGGCTGCATTGAGGCCCCACACGCCCGCACAGTATTCAAGGGCAGACCGGACGAAAGTGACGTAGACAGTCCTGAGATCCTCTTTGGTCAGTCCCCAGTCCTTCCCAGACAGGGACGACAGCACGCGCATCCGAGAGGTCAGCTTGGCTTTGAGGTTGGTGACATGCGATCCGAAGTTGAGGAGGCGGTCAAAGGTGACACCCAGAAAGGTGACGGTGTCCCGACAAGGGATCGGTTCTCCGTTGAAATCGAGGCTGAGACGGCGTTTGGCTTCTGCATTGTGTGTAGTGAAGGCCATCGATTCGCATTTTCCAACATTGACCTGCATATGCCACTTCCTGGACCATCTGTGGAGGACATTCAGGGCTGACTGGAGCAGTTCCTGGGCAGCACCCAGGTCTTCATCCTGTGTCCAGAGGGCTAGGTCGTCCGCGAATAGTGAGGCGGACACTCCCTCGGGCATTCTGTCCAGTATATCGTTGATGTAGACGATGAAGAGGAAGGCCTCATGGTAATTATCGTTAGATTTTCGATTTGTCGCTTAATAAAAAAGTTACAGCCAAAATTCGAAAATTTGGGTTTTTTTCCCCGCCGCGCTATATATACTTACCTAGTGAGATTTCATCCAGCCATACCATCCCTGCATATGCAAACCATTCTAACCTTTTGACTATCTGAAGAAAGCCTTTTTATATACAAAATATATTAGCCATTTCATTTGCGTCAATATGAGCCCAAGAGAAACGTAGCGGCTCATGTTAGGCGTTTACATCTTGTCCTCTACTTATTTAGATGTTGGCTCATATTAAACATTTTAAATCTTGTCCTTAGCACGTTTAAATGTTGGCCATAATAGCTCATATTAACTTTTTCATGCGACTGCAAGGAGCATTTTTCCTACTTGTCCTAATCTAATTTTTGGTAGCGTAAGGTTCGCAAGAGTATGCGTCCTTTCCATTGAAACGAGTACAGTCGATTTATTGTATATGCCCCCAACCACACCGCCGAAAAACGCTGTTCCAGGGGGTTTGACCAGTGGTCAATAGGCCACCTAGACCAGTGGTCACTTCCGTCGGTTTCGAAAATATACCCATTGAAACGAGCATAGTCAATTTACTATATATATATGGCTCCAACCAAAACGCCGAAAAACGATGTTTTAGGGGGTTTGACCAGTGGTCAATAGGCCACCTAGACCGTAGTGACCAGTGGTCACTTCCGTCGGCTTCGAGAATATGCCCATTGAAACGAGCATAGTCGATTTATTATATATGCCCCCAACCAAAACGCCGAAAATAGCTGTTTTTGGGGACTTTTCCCAACTTTGACCCTGGGCGAGGAACCACGGGCGCCATGCAGCATGAGGGTCACATCCGTCGGTTTCGGCGATATGCTCATCGTGTTCAGCGACCCCGATTTACTATATATAGGCACCACCAAAAGACCAAAAATAGCCGTTTTTAGGAACTTTTCCCAACTTTGACCCTGGGCGAGGAACCACGGGCGCCATGCAGCCCGAGGGTCACATCCGTCGGTTTCGGCGATATGCTCATCGTGTTCAGCGACCCCGATTTACTATATATAGGCACCACCAAAACGCCGAAAATAGCTGTTTTTAGGGACTTTTCCCAACTTTGACCCTGGGCGAGGAACCACGGGCGCCATGCAGCATGAGGGTCACATCCGTCGGTTTCGGCGATATGCTCATCGTGTTCAGCGACCCCGATTTACTATATATAGGCACCACCAAAAGACCAAAAATAGCCGTTTTTAGGGACTTTTCCAAACTTTGACCCTGGGCGAGGAACCACGGGCGCCATGCAGCCCGAGGGTCACATCCGTCGGCTTCGTCGATATGCTTATCGTGTTCAGCGACCCCGATTTACTGTATATGGGTACCACCCCGAGGCCGAAAAACGCTGTTTTTGCCCGTTTTTAGACTATTTTCAAATTTTCGGACTTAGAAATTTTTCAGCTTGAAGGTGTCCAAAAACGCTATTTTTCCCATTTTTGACCATCTATAAAAATCGAACCAAATCGAAATTCGAAAAAAAAACATAAACTTGCCTAGATAATCAAAAAATAGTATAAAAAATTTTTCCTATGGGCCGTTCGAAAAATCGAGTTAACACAAAATTGGAAAAAATCATGCTGAATACAGAGAAAAAACCCCCACTTTCAAACCCGTAAGAGAAAGTCGATTTTTCCAAAGTTCATTTTTTCCGGGCAAGTTTGGTATCATTCGAAAGCTCTTGGCCTGGAGATTTCAAAAATGTAAATATTAGCTCTTAATTCCTTCCCGTTAATTAGTTATGCCTAATTAGCACTTTTCCAAATAAGCAAAGTGCCTTTATAGCTCATATTATGGGGGGCTCTCCGAGCTCCCCCATGATATATATATATATCAGGGGCGCACCCAAGGGGGGGGCGGGGGGGGCGGCCCCCCCCCCTGTCAGGTTTCGAAGGTCAGAAAAATTAAGATGCAGGAAGGAGGATAAGCAGGAAAAACAAAAATTTTCGCGCCTTCGGCGCGAATTACCATTCTTTGTGTGTTTTTAGGGCAGCATACGGGGCGGGGTGACTGACTTTCAATTATATAGACGTTTCTTTGTGCTTACGCTTGAGTTCTACTAAATAATGTTTTCAAATCATGGTTTTTCTGCATTTGATTTGTGCATAATAGTGATCAATTTCTTCTAAAATGTTTCTGATATTTCTGAATGAAAGGTTGTGGCTTGACTGTATGATAGAAATTCGCTGCGTACCAAAAAATGACAGAAAAATTAAACTTAAACTTAATTAAAGCTTTTAGCAGAACCCCGGTTTATTATAACTACTAATTTTCAAAAAATCTTCAAAATGTTTTCCTGGGGGACTGCCGCCCCCAGACCCCCGCAGGGGTGCCTGTGTCACTGCTAAATTGTAATTGGATTAACCTTACTTCACTTCACTTATTGTCTATTTGTAAATGTATATATATGTCTCCTAGAAATGTTAGAAAATTTGTATATATATATAAAATCTTTTGCAATTCAAGCTAAATTATAAGCAACTACGCAGAAGAATGCAGCTGCCGAAAATCGAAAGTATGGCCCAAAACATGTGCAAAAATATCAAAATCAAATACTTCGTTCAGCTTCTGGGGGGCTGCGCCCCCAGACCCCCTGCTGTTTTTGTTATTACGATTGCTTACGGCACAATTAAAGAAACAACAGGAAATTCGACGTTATTAACGTAAACGAACGTATTAACGTAAACGAACATAACGTATTCGACGTAAACACGTTATTAATTAAAACAATGTTAAAATTTAGGTTAAAATTCGCTTAACAAAATTTTGTAATTTTGCCCGCCGATCTCTAAATTTGCCCACTCAATCCTAAGTTTGCCCAATAAAATGCCCACTGGCCGCTTTGAAAAACCCTGTTTGAAACAGCAAAAAGTGGTCAGAAAAAATTGCTTTCATGTGTAGAATGCAAAAAATTCTCAACTTCTGGGGGGCTGCGCCCCCCAGACCCCCTGCTTTTGTGTTTAAATGAATGTTTAATTATATTTAACTACTCCAATCAATAAAACCACCTACTACACATGTTTGTTCTCAAAGTGAAACGTCAAAGTCAAAGTGTATTTAAAACGTGGTAGAAATAAGTTTGAAAAGAAAAATTTCAACTTTGGTGCCGCCCCCCCTGTCAGAAAACTCTGGGTGCGCCACTGATATATATATATATATATATATATATATATATATATATATATATATATATATATATATATGTATAAACCGGTGAAACTATGAGCACATGACGATTTTGAGAAAACCCTGCTGCGCTGCCTTAAAATGAATTTCCAGCCCAAATCCGAAAATGTGGTTTCCCTCCTCCCCATGGCCATAGGTGTGTTAGGGGGGGGACCCCCCCCACCAAAATGAAAAATTTTCACACACCCCCACAGATTTTCAGATTTTTGGTTCCCCCCCCCCGATTTGTGGCCAAAAATGGCAATCGAAAATTTAGGGGGGGTCCACCCTCCGCCAAACCCTCCCGCCCCCCATTTTTTTGCCCAGCCACACCTATGCCCATGGCTACGTGCTTAGAGTAATACATCATCTAAAAACGTGTTTTCAGATATTTTGAAAAATTTTCTAGATTTGTAAAATATCTGAAAAATGTCTGGAAAAAGTCTGGAAAAAGTCTGGAAAATGTCTGGAAAAAACCTGGAAAATGGTTGCAAAGTCTGGACAATGGCTGGAAAAAGTCTGGAAAAAACCTGGAAAATGGCTGGAAAAAGTCTGGAAAATGTCTGGAAAAAAACCTGGAAAATGGCTGCAAAGTCTGGACAATGGCTGGAAAAAGTCTGGAAAAAACCTGGAAAATGGCTGGAAAAAGTCTGGAAAATATCTGGAAAAAACCCAGAAAAAGTCTGGAAAAATTCTAGAAAAATCTGGAAAATGACGTTTCCAGACTTTTTCCAGGTATTTTCCAGACTTTTTCCAGGGATTTTCCAGATCCAAAATATGCCTTGAAAATATCTGGAAAATCTCTGGAAAAATGTTTCCAGGTATTTTCCAGACTTTTTCCAAACAACAGAAAAAACCTGGAAAAAGTCTGGAAAAATTTTAGCGTTAAAAAATTTTTCCAGATTTCTTCCAGACTTTTTCCGAAAAAAGTTTTCCTGTGGCCCCCAGATTTTCAGATTTTTGGTTCCCCCCCCCGATTTGTGGCCAAAAATGGCAATCGAAAATTTAGGGGGGGTCCACCCTCCGCCAAACCCTCCCGCCCCCCATTTTTTTGCCCAGCCACACCTATGCCCATGGCTGCGTGCTTAGAGTAATACATCATCTAAAAACGTGTTCCTACGAACCCCCAAAATTTTTCGAAGTTTTGCAACAAATTATATACTATGTATTTCAAGTTTACTTTCCATGGTTTTTTGTGTGAAATACCGTGTCGTTTGTATATTTACGCAAAAAATAAATTTATACTAATTTAAATTAATAATACGATTACGATTAATATTAATTGATAATACGGCAAGTAGTATTTCACAATTATATATGTATATACTGCCAAATAAATGTATATATATATATATATACACTTATAGCCATGGGGGGAAAACCCACCCCCTTTTTGGGGGGGGGCCCACCCGCCTCCTGGACCAAGGGTTTGGAGCTATGAGCTCCAAAACATAGCAGCAGAAAGCGCGACTCTTTCTTACCTACGTATGCAAAGATCAAGTCATATGGTTCACTCCTACTCATTTTATGACATTTCGAAAATGACACCTACTTTTTGGTCCAGGTCCAACCATGCCAAAATTTTGCAAAAGTTTGGACCGATGTAACTTATGACTGGGTTGGGCTAGAAAAGTTTTGCAAATATCTGCTATATATGATGACAAGTCTTCCTCTTTGAAGACAGCCAAAATCCACCGTTGGTCTGGCACATTGCCAAATGTGGCGGGGAAAAACCCACGTTGGGGGAAAAACCAACACAATTTTTTGAAAATTTTTTTAACAACCAAACAGGAAAACAATTCAACACTATAGCACGGTACTATCGAGGACGCTGCATCATCCTATGGTGTCAGATTTGGATAATTTTGCTTCCCTGGCTAGCCAGGGGCCAATGGAAAAGTGCCGACCCCACCCAAGAAATTTTGGAGGCGGACTCCACCCCCAAATGGCCAAATCCCATACCCTACCCACCCAAATTTGCCAGACCCCACCCTCAAAATTTTGAAAATTTTGCCTCAAAATTAGTAAAAATTCGAAATTTTTTGGAAAAATTCAAAATTTTTGCATAAAATCCAAGTTTTTTCGAACAAATGAGCAAAAATGAAGAAATATTGTTGATTTTTAGTTGGAAATAACGCTTTTTTAGCAAATTTGCTAATTTTTTCTAAATGTTTGACCAAAAAAATTTGGCACTTATGTTGATGGAGGGGGCAAACATTTTGCCTTGGTCCCCCCCCCCCTAGGATTTGAAAACATTTTTTGTCTCCGATTTGGCTAAGAACTTGCCCCCAAGGGTAAATCGAGGTCGCTGATTTCAAAAATCGAATCGAGAGATCAATCCGATGGGTCGATCGATCAGTAGAATCGATCGATCAAAAAATGTTTGTCTCCGATTTTCGCGAAAAGTTGTCCCTAGGGTAAATCTGGGGTGCTGACTCCGAATCTTCGGGTCGAAATTCCGAGTCGAACTCAGACTCCGTCAGACTCCGAGTCGAAATTTCGATACGAAAATTTTTTGAAAAATATATATATAGGTGTTTTACGCATGGCAGGAAAAAATTCCTGGGGACACAATGTTGGGGGGGAATTCCCCAATCCCCCCCCCCCAGAAATTCGGACCTCAGAAATTTCGTTGGTTGAACCATCGATTTTCACGAAATTTAGATTGCAGATTCGGACTCAGCCAGCACCCCCGAATTAACCTAGGGGCAACTTTTCGCGAAAATCGGACACAAAAAAGTTTGATCGATTTTGATCGATAGATTCGACTTTATCCATCGGATCGATCTCTCGGTTCGATTTTTGAAATCAGTGGCCTAGATTTATATACCCTAGGGGCAAGTTCTCAGCCAAATCGGAGACAAAAAATTTTTTCGAACCATAAGGGGGGACCAAGGCAAAATTTTTGTCCCCCCATGTACATAAGTGGCAAAAATTTTTACCCCCCCAATTAGATTTTTCCGGACGCCACCCCACCTCAAAACAGCTGACCCCAGCCACCCTAATTTCGGCCATGGGCGTAGATAATGGGGGGGCGCCCGGGCGGGCGCCCCCCCCCGAAGCACCTTTGCCCCCCTGGAAATTTTGCCAGTGGAAAAAATTTTTAAGGTCGCGCGCAGCGCGAGCTTAACATATTGCGCCAGTTTTTGCTGGAACAGTAGTCTGAAATATATATAGGTTTCAACCCTTTAAATTTTCAAAAAATTCGCTCGCTCTGAGCCAAATACAGATGGCGTAGATGTAGATGACAAATGTAGATGACGATTTTGTGCGGAAGTTACCGGAAAAATAGGTTTAAAACGTAATATTTCTAAAAATTTTCTACTGGGGGCAGCGCTCCCATACTCCTGATTGTGCGTTCTTACTCATATTGCTAACTACTATGACAGCTTGATATTGATTATTTCATTTTCCTAAAATAAGTGTTTCCGTCTTTAGTCTTACAGATGTGGCACTTAATAAAGAAAGTGCTCAGTGTTCCTTATTCCTGTTATTCCTTATTCCAATGTTATTTTATTCCTCATGGAGTGTACATATGAAAAATTCTGCAACTTCGAGTTGCTCCGCCCCCAGACCCCCGCGAGTCCTATTTCTTCGCGGAATTTGGTTTCTCCACAGCGCTTCCACGCGTACAATGCTAGCTCTCAGATTATTTGCTGATCTGAAATAAAAAGTGCTTTGAAAAACTGCTTTCATGTCTGAAATATCAAAAATTCTCATCTTCTGGGGATTCAAGAGCAATTACTTTGAAAAAATTTAGAAAGTTAAAAATTTTCAACTGGTATTAAAGAATTATATAAAGTTTCTCTAGCAGTTTTTGGTGAAAATCAGAAAAATGTCAGCTTTAATAATTAAGCCGTTTTTGGTGAAAATCTGAGAAAATTTCTCAAGTTTATATACCAATTAAGAATAAAAGCTGCTGTTCCCGTTTCTGGTGAAAATCTAAAATACTCAATTTTACTTATAGAAATATTGAAAGCTGATTGTGGGTCGAGGTAAAAAAATTGCTCAATTTGGGGGGGGTCGGGCCCCGGACCCCCCCCCGACTTGCCGAAAATCCGCCCTCCCCGAAGCAATGACCTATTTACGCCACTGATTTCGGCTACCCCCCCCAACGTTTTGTTGTTGTTATTGTTGAGTTGAGTGGTCGTCATCGGTTTCCCATACACGGCGGCCATCAGATGAGGCCGCTCTCCCGGAGAAAGCCCAGAACTGCCTCCGGTTCCAATACTAAGCAGGTTAGGTTGGGGGACAGGCCGAGGAACTTGACACGGTGCGTATCTAGGGCTGGGCAATCCAGAAGTAGGTGGGATAGTGTGCCAACTTCCTCGCCGCATGAGGTACAGTCAGGGGGAGGGTGGGCCGCAGGGTCAATTAAATGCCGGGACATTAAATGCCCATACAGGGACAGACGCTTTCGTTGCAGTGAGAATAGCTTCGGTGATCTTTTTGTTCAGGCAGTGCACGTTGGATATCGTCAGAATATCCCCGTCTGTCAGCATCTGGTCTAGAACAGCTCGGAATTTGGCCCAGTCCGCCTTTCTATAGCTTAGCCTCTTGATGGGCTTAGGCAGGGGAATAGGCCGTCGGAGGAGGAGATCGCACACCACAGGGTGATGGCCTGAGAGGGCTGAGTCTAGGATGTACCAGGAATGCCTGAGATCCCAGTCGGAGTGAAGGAAGGTGATATCTGGAGCAGACGGGTTTCCAGTTTGCGGATTATGCCTCGTTGGAGACCCTGAGTTAGCCACCACCATGGCATTCGTCAGAGTTCAGTCCAAGAGATCCTCACCTCGCTGATCTGGAGGTTGGCTCGCATCCCATACAGTCATATGACAATTGAAGTCCCCAGCAATTACCGTCCGTGGGCAGGACGGAAGAAAGGAGGGATCAAACAGCTGCTGTCTTACATCAGCTGCAGCTGCTGTAATAGGTGGGACATATATGTTCGCAATGGGTATGCGACCGCCGGGAGCCTGGAGGACACAGAACACCGCATCGGTGGTCCGATCCTGGGCAGAGAGGATGGATCTGGTTTCTCTGGAGTACGGGATACCGTTACGGATGAGGGTGGCCACGCTGCCACCGGCAACGCAGTGGGCCTGCCTGCCCTGTTGTCGACACTGGTGCTCTTCTGAGTAGCCGGGGAGTTTCAGGTTATCGCCTGGTTTACACCAGGTTTCCTGGAGCAGAATAACATCTGCTTCCAATTCATGAGCCAGCTTTCTGAGGTAAGTTCGTTTCTCTGAGGACGCTGAGCCAATGTTCCATTGCAGAATTCGTAGCGCACCAGTTGGTTTGGCCGGGAGAGTCAGGCCATCGGTGTCACAAAGGCAACTGGAAGGGCTGGAAGGAGCTGGGGAGGTAGCTACTGTCTGAGTGGGACCTTGGGGGCCATGGCGGACAGGTGGCTGGCGCGGCGAAGTGGGCACTGATGCACACCCTGGACACCGGTAGGAGCTTACTACAGATGGCAAGGGGTTGCGAAGCTCTGCAACTGTCAGACCAGAGCAGGCACCGGAGTGGGTCCACAGGTTACAGAGAGTGCATTTGATGGAGTACCCAGAGTACCCCACCGGTCTGGAGCAGGATGCACAAGGCCACCTTGGCCTTGTCGGTGGCTTGGGACCAGGGTTTCGTTCAATGTCTCCAGCTATATATGATGAGTATGAGGGCCCAGTACGCTGGTCTACCGGGCCCCCCAACCAAAAACCCTGCAGCATGGGAGGGAGGCGGCACCGGCCGCGGGAGAACCGCAAAGTAGTTGGGATCCATTTCGTCTTGGGGATCGGCTTCTCCCCATCAAGCCGCTCCACTGCTGAAAGCGGATCTCTTCGGAGCTGCCCATAACGTTTTCTCAATGTACACCTATGCCTGAAAGTGCCATTTCGGCACTGGAGTACCCAGGGCAGGTCCAATTGGGGATTTTCAGCCAAATGTACGTAAAAAACCATTCTCTACACGATGGACTAATAAGTTTTATCAAATTACATCGTTTTTAGCATTTTTCAAAAATTGCCCTATGTGTTAAGCTTTATGAAACCTGTCCGTTTGATGCTGCATTTTCAATTTGGGTTTTCCCCCCATTGTTTTTTTCCCACGCTACTTTCTGCATTATACCGGCCACATATGTACACAATTATGTACTGCAAAAAATAAATTTATGTATACTAATTTAAATTAATAATACGATTACGATTAATATTAATTGATTACGGCAAGTAGTATTTTACAATTATGTACTGCCAAATTGTAAAAGGACAATTATGCTCAATCGATACACAGTCTTGCACTAGCGTAGATACGGGGGGCGCCCTCCCCGAAATGGTTTTGCCTCCTTGAAAAAATTGGCCAATAAAATTTTCACAAGGAAATTGTATTAAAATGCCCCAAAAATTAGTGCATTTGTACTTAATTGAAAATTTTTCGCGGCTTCATTGTTAGCATTTTACTACATATATATGTGCGTATAATTAAACCTTTACTCGTTTGCTTTACTTAACTTTGCTTTGCCAGCTTTGTAGTTTCATAAACTGCATTATTGCTAGTGATGGGCACCGGACATTTTTTCATATCCGGTTATCCGCCTATTCCAAACTTAACTTCAAGAAAATATTTCGATTTTGCAGTTAAGTTTTCAATTTTTCTGTCAGTTTTTCGGCAGGCAGTGAATGTCTGTCATTTTCAGAAGTATTTTTGAAAAATATTTTAAAATTTTTGCCAAAAATGTCCTAATTTTTCCTTGTTTTGACTGAAATGTACACGGATATCCGGATATCCATTGCCCATCACTAATTATTGCAATCATGATTGTCTTAAATGGTGGATACTGGATCTCTGCTGCTTGGAATACCCTGTTCATAATGGGAGCATCCAGTCTGAGTTTTCGTACGAGACTTTAGAAGTGGAAAATATATAGCAAATTAAACTACAAAATTTGGTTTGAGAATTGACAATACAATGCAAAGAATTCAATGTTTCAATAGCGTTTTAATGACAAAATTGAAAAATTTTCTCAAATTATGAGGGGCTCCGCTCCCAGATACCCCCAGTTTTTGGGTTTTATCATGCCGCTTTCGGCTACAATAGATTTAAGCTAAGAGCCTTATAAAAATTTTGTACGCAGTGTTCATACAATTGTTGAGCGAAAATAAAAAAATTTTACCCCCCCCCCCAGACTTCGGTCCAAACCGCTCCCCCCCTCCTGAAATTTTTTTGTAGCTACGCTACTGCAGTCTTGTACATTTTATCAATGCTTATAAGGTAGGATTCGTTGCTTTAAGCTGGAGATTTGACCGAAAAACCATTTTGCCCACTGTTTTTTGTGTTTTTTATTGCGCTTTCGCACACTTTTTTAAAAAACACAAAATTTAAAAAACACTAAAAAGCACACTCCTTTTCACCTGAAGGAGCAAATCTTTATTGATTTTAAGCATAATTTTTAAGTCTTTCCAAAACATTTTACGCCTTCGGCGCAAATATCATCTTACATATCGGTTTTTACTTCTGTTTGTTTTCGTCTGGGCATTATATAGCTTTAGTGTAGCCTTTATTATTCTAAGCAACGCTGCCATTTGGTCACACAAAACTTACACACTGGCGATGGGTTTTCCCGCCGCGCTATAATACGTACGTATGTATATACATACAGCGCGAGACGTATGCAGGTGGCGAGAAAAACCCAAGAAAATGTTGGGGAAATTTGGAAAAATGTCGGGAAAACATCGGAAAAATATCCGGAAAAACACAGAAAAAATTCCGAAAAATATCGTGAAAATATATGGAAAATGTCTGGAAAAAATCGGAAAAATGTCTGGAAAATATCGGAAAAAAGATCGGAAAAATATCGGAAAAAAATCGGAATAATGGAAAAGTTGCACAAAAATCGGGAAAATTCCCGGAAAAAATCGGAAAAAAATCGGAATAAAATCGGAATAAAATCGGAAAAGTTGCACAAAAAAGTCGGAATAATTTCCGGAAAAAATCGTAAAAATTTGTCCCGATTTTTTTCCGATTTTTTCCAACAAAAGTTTTCCTGTGCTTTGGGGTGTCGGGCCCCCCCTTGAAAAATTTTTCAGCTGTTTATATGCACAATTTGAGTGTTTTTAAGAAATTTTTTTAAAAATCGGCAAATTTTGGCTAAAAATTGAAAAATTCTTGCTAAAAATTGAAAAATTTTTGCTAAAAATCGAAAAATTTTTTGGTAAAATTTGAGATTTTTCGGGAAATGAAGATAAAATTTACCAAAATTTGGCAAAAATTTTTGTATTGTCCAAAAAAAGGTCGCCGGATTTTTGGGTCGGCCCCCCCCTTCAAAAAATTCTGGCACCGTTACTTACTGCCCAAGCCTTCCAGTACTATTCAGCAAGGTGCCCGCAAAACGAGCCTGCAATTAGCTGGCACACACTTATATTGAGCATTTATGCATTTATGCTTACAATTATGCATAATTTACTTTCAATTGAAAGTTCTCTAGATAGACAAGGACTTGAGAGCTGAAACTTTGCAGAGATAAACACTGGACCCAGGGACTATCTTTATTTGCCCAAAACGAATGTACTGATAATGCAAACAAGTGACATTAAGTTTGAAATTTGCCGCCGAGTGCGGTTTTTTCTCGATTTCTACAATTGAGCTCAATGTAAACAAATAATCAAAAAATCGTCGCCAGGTATTTAATTTATCTTTAATTTGATACCACGCTTTACCTTCTATGTGGAGCACGTTTAGTGCTTGAAAAATTGTCAAATGTTACCCAAAATTACGGTTGATGAGTTTATAGTAGAATTGCCAAACTCTACAGAACACTATTGTTTCGTATGTATTTTACTACCAAAGTGCTATTTTCATCATATCAAAGCTGGTTTTCCTAGTATAAAAATGTGACCAAAGGGAATCGTCACCTCAAAATATTTTCGTTCGCGTCATGAGAACTTTATAATTATTCATAATTACTGTATTGGAGTAAAGAAAGGAAGCTTCAATATTAACGGGTCATTTGTGGCAGGTTGACTTTAGGTATGTTAGGCTGCCAGTTTTATGAATCCATTGACCTAAAACTTCAAATCTTAATTTGAGTTTTATCAATCCACAGAAATGATGTTCTATGGAAAAGTTACATCAGTTGTCTTAGTGATAGTTATTCTTATTGGCGCGACTGACTTTTGCTATGTACACTGGGCATTGAAAGCAGTTGCCAGGATAATTTTAATTAAGGTACCTATCTGCATACAAATTATTGGTAAAATGTGTTTGTTTCAAATTGAATTAGGTGACTAGCTTTGGTCCGCGTCAGTCACCAACCTGGCGTGAACAGAGCTGAAACGACATGCATCCATGAGCGATGAAGAGCCACGTGACGTTACAGTTAACGCCTGTAACTTAACATTTACAGATGCCACGTCGTGTTGACCTCGCTTTCATCTGTATATATGCAGCATCATGTTCGCTTGCGAAGCTGTCATAGTAAGCGTCTACGTTAATCACCGCATCCATGGGTTGCATTGCATTACCATTGCTGCGAATGCGCACGTCTGTTTTTGTGCTAAATACGACAGCGCAAAGCGCAAAAAGCGCTTTAAAATGATTTGCATATCTCTTCTGTACGTGGTTTCTATCAAAAGTTATAGGTGTTTTAGATGTGGCTGAATTACGTTGACCGTTTGCACACATAATGTAAAGTAAGAACAGTTTCTCCGAAAATTAAATCTATTGGGTTTTAACGGTTCCTGTTGCGTTATTTATGTGCATTATTTAATAGAAAGCGCTTTGCAGCTGCTTGAAAGTATTGGAAATTTCGAAAACCAAAGCAAACAATGAAAAATTACAGAATTTTTGTTTTTGATTTTCTCGTCACTCCTTCAGTCAAAATGGACCAAATTTTGGAGATATGTTTTGCATCAGCATACACTCAGGCCGTTTTATTTGGTTTTTGGAAAAACGCAATATTAAGCAAGATATAAAATTTACAAATTTTCAAAACACGCTAAAACGGAAAACTCACTTTTACGAAAAACTAAAAAACGAGAGCGTATATGAAAACTAACCATGTACTGAAAATCTCAAATGATTTCATAAAGGATTGAATGTGATATTTAAATTTAAAGCTTTTAATACATTTGTAATGGAATTAATAAAATAAGGTGCTAAAAGTAACCAAAATCGGTCTAAAAAGGTTTCAAAATAATCAAACTGCAAGGAAGAATTCTCATGCCATGGATCTGTGAAGAAGAGCGAAGATCATCAACATGGAATGTAATTATCGAATAATGTCCAAGCAATAATTGTATAGATTATCATACGTTTGTTTAGCTAGAGTTGTCAGTATTCAGTAGAAATCAGGAAATTTATTAATAGGGCTCAAGGTCCACACTCAATTAGTACGTTAATACTAGTCTTAATCACGACTTTAAGTCTAATTACGCTTTACTAACGCGTGACTACTAATGATACTAATCCAGGAAAGGTGAAAAAAGGGGTATTTCAGCCTTAATCCTTTCGGTTATCATCCCTTCAGCAACTGGAGTTGTTACTCCCACACGAAGATAACAGTCGACAACTAAACTAAACTTAGGTGAATTATTGAGTATCGCCCATAATAGCCAAGTATAGCCCTCCCCGTAAAGATAACCCAATCACTAATGCTCACATACTAGTCAGCAGGAAGTCATAAACCTGAAACATAAAGTTTATGTGTATAATTAAGGCAAAATTAGTCGTAAAATTGCCTATAAAATGGAAATGTACATCTAAAACAACAAATATTGGAAGATGGTTCAATGTTAGGTACAATATAGCTAAGTACGTAGTTAGGTAGGGTTAATTAGTGATAATTAAGCATTAACTAGGTAATAATTAGTTAATTTTAATATTTTTGGTCAGAAAATGACTTGGGCTAATACGAAAGAGAATTCGATTCTGATTCCGAAAATCCAAACCCGACTTTTCAACTCCCAATAATAAGAAAGTTTTAAGCGAAAATGTTTTTGTAAGATTACCCTTTATGTTGTAATCTTATCACTCCAAAAAGGAGTGTACTAAAATTGGTTTTCTTTTTGCCTAAAAGTTAAGGCAAACATTTTCCCTTTTTCATTGTCTGGGAGGTTGTCTACCTCCCAGACTACACCTTAGTCAGGTGTTGTTTTCTTTTCTCCCTCTTTCTCTCTCTTTCTGCTAGGCCTCTTTCTTCCAAGGCCTAGCAGTTGTCCTCGCCTGAACTTTTGGGCGAGGACAAGGCCAACTAGAACAGGAAAAGAAAATAATAGAATTAGCCCAGGTCATTGGATTTAGAGGGGGCTAATTCCCCTTATTAATACTATGAATACAAACATAAGTAGTTAGATAAACGTAGGTAAGTACGTAGATTAATGTGGTGTAACTTTTAACTCATAGAAAATTGTATATCGTGCGCAACAATTCGATAAAGTTACAAAATTTCACAAAGTTTTCCCTTTGGTTGCGTTTATGTGTTAGAGAAAGTTTCGCAAAATTTCGCCAAGTTTCGGCACCCAAAATATATCAAAAATGGGTCAGTTGGGGGGCAATAAATCCAAAATCTCATTAATTTCCACCCCCAACGGCCAGATGGGTCAGCTCGCTGCAGCGCAGCACACGGAAAAGGTGGCAAGCTTCTAGAAGGTTCTAGAATCTTCTAGAAGCTTTGCCTTAAAATCAAAGAAGAAGCGAGCTCCAGGTCTCGCTAATGACCTGTCACCGAGCTGTCAGCAAAACTGTCAGCTCGGTCCCAAAATTTTTATTTTAATCAGTGTTCGTTTGAGAGCAACCGAAAGCGGTGCATTTCGAAAGCGCATTTCCCCGGTTAGGAAAAATAGTAGGACTTTTCTGGCCTCTGGGCCAGAAAAGAATTGAGAATTTCAACCAACACTTACCAACTAGGGCCGAATAGGTCTTCTATACCTGGCCGAGGATTGAGAAGAAAAAAGCCTAGGATTCAACGGCCCTTTTGGCCATTTTTGTTATACATTTTCAGGCCTTGGGCCATTTTTTAATGTGTGTTTAATTGGGGGGCCGTCGGGCCATTTTTTTATATATATTCTTTAAGGCCAATAGGCCAATTTTTATGCATACCTTTGAGCCAGCGAGCCCCACCTTTTCAACATATTGGGCCTGAGGCCAATTTTTAGTTTTCTAGCATGTGTGGGCTTTCGAGCCACTTTTATTTCTTCTTTATTTTTTATTATTATTTTATTATTTTATTATTTCAATAAAGGGACAGCTCATGTAAACCCCTCCTGTTCGATGGAGGTCTTGAGAATTGTCCCTATTTCTGTTTTTCTGTCTTTTTGTACCGACACCCTCTGTATATCGAGGTTTGCTGACCTCCACCTTCAGTTATTCTATTCATTTATTTTGTTATATTTTTAGTTGCACTTTTCTGGTCATGCCACGACCATAATTTTTTCACCTTTTCATTAAGGTCCTTTTGACCTAAATTTGGGGTTTAAAGTAGAATACTGGGATATTTAAGTGGGGACCCAACCTCCAAGTTTGAGTTAGAGGGTCCCTTTGCTACGACCCTGTTTTTATTAAGTTACAGTAACAGAAGCATTTACCCCACAGCCGGCAACTATTAGTTGCCGGCCATATTGTTTTAATCTCAGGCTTTGTTAAGCCTTAAAAAAACCACTGTCTGTAATCTGTACTATTTGTCGTAGGTCGGTAACTAAAAGTAATAGGTTATCAAAAGAACACATGAACAAGTTTTAAAGCAGAATTCTAAAACAACCTCTTGCTCTTTCTAAATAACTAATAATCAAGCGTTTCACGGGGAATGACCGACTTCCCCACAAATTAATTTAAGTATTGTTAGTAGTTTTGTTTGATAATAGTAGTTTCGTTTAGTAATGATTGCTTGGTAATCATTACTCACACGGCTTTCGTAAAGTTACAAAGTTCTCAAAATCACCAAAGTTCTGCGCTATAAACCGAGTTTTAGATGCCTAAAACTCATAACAAAGTTTTGTTAAAATTCAGTTAATCTAGTGCATTTGAAATAATAGTTAGCAGCTTAGGTTACTTAATATTAATTAGAGTTAGTTTCCATTTAGGTTGTTTGTAATCATGCCTGCTTTTAGGATTAGCTAGACAAGCACTTACCTAAGAAATTGTATGTTTGTGTATGCGTGAATTGTATAAATGGCATTGTATTGACCTCCATGATTGTATGTGCGTTGACTCGCGGAAACTCCTTCTGTCCGATGAAGGTTGTGAGCATCGCTGGAGTGATCAAGGCTCAGATCATAAGCAGGAATGAAGTGTATGTGTGATTTGTATGAATGATTGCATTTTTATTAATAGGAACTTGTTCTCGTCTGAATGTTGCATAAGTGAGGTATAAGTGGTTCTTAATTTAGGTATTGTATAAATGTTGCTTAAATTGTGTTTAGTTAATAAATAGGATTACATAGTTCAATATTAGATTACCTAGGACCTTTGTATGTACGTTTTATGTAGTGTAATTGTCAATCATAGTCGAGCAAGTGACCGTCTGAATGGTTATTGATTCTCTGTGTGCATGATTTGTATGAAGTGCCGGAATTATATTAGAACTCCTATAGTACGCAGGAAAAGTAGTAATAAGTAATGTGGTTTTAGGTTGCAAGTTTTGTGTGCATATCTGGAAGTTTGTGAATACTCGGTTGCGTGGAAACTTAGGTTTATTTACTGTTTAGCAAATATGCAAATGAGGGTAAGGTTATAGGATCTAGGGTCTCGGGGACTCCGTATTGGGTCCTCATCAGCTTGAATCCAGATATCCTCGATTCGTCCGCGTAAGCCACTCTTTGTCAAGAGTGCGGACGAATCGCAAGAACAGGAATCTATCAAATGGCCGGTCTCATTGTCAAATCAATTTAAATTAAGTCGTAGTGAACGTAGTTTCTAGTTGCAATCGCTATACTTTTGTTTCTAAAGTCAGAACACACTGTTATTGCCATTTTTAGTTAAGTCAGCCATATCCGACGTATATTCTGCTCCTAATAATGACCGCAATTGCGGCCTAACACCATTTCATGCCGGTGTTCACGTTCAAAGGCAAAACGAATCAAGCTCCGTTACGTAAAGGTTAGCAAGGTTGAAAAATCAACCTTGCTCATTTATGACTAATGTGAAAATCATCCATGCTAATTACCCACAAGTGGCAATAATCGGTTTCAACATTCTGACGATTTTAACTAATGTTAGGCAATACTTGATAATATACCTGAAATAAGCAAATCAACCGTTAAGTTACGTAAGTATTATGGATAGGGCACCAGAACCATCTTCTAATAAAGGCTAAAATCACCAGTTTTGTGAATTTATCTAGTTTTCAACGTCTAACACTCATAAAATAGGGAGTTGTTACCTTCCCTTGGTAGAACCCAGTAAAGGACAGAGGTTCTACGCTAAATTATGACGTTTTCATTAAATCTGTGCGTTAACCCTCTTTTAACCTGCTAATGTTTGTTAAGAACAGGAAGTTGTTACCTTCCTCACTTGAACTCGCGAAACTAAAAGCTCTACATTCAAGTATTGTGTTCTCGTCAAACTCACGTGAAAATCGCTTTCTAATTAAGCAACACTTATCAAAGATAGGAAGTTGTTACCTTCCTTGCTAGGACCCGGAAAACAAAACGTCCTAAATTTGATCATCTTAACCGATTTAATGTTTCTCGTGTTAGCCGAATAAATGGGTACTAATCTGCTGTAAAAGGACCCAAAAGTATATCAAATTCGAGTAATTAGTTTTAATCGTACAGAAGCAGACTGTAAAAAGAGAAATCAAGTTGAAGTCACAGTTTCACATCAAAGGCACAATTTCTTGCATAAGAACGCAAGAAATTGTACTAAAAACTAACGTTTTGCTTAAAACCAATTTTACTTACTCAAATCTGATCTTACTCAAATCATTCAGAACGTGTGTTAATCCGCTTGAATCACGAACTTTCACAACAGATTTGACTTGTACGAGTTTGTTCTAAGTTCAGAAAGCCAAAATGTGAGTAATGGTTGCTGGGTTCGAATCCCGCACCTATAACTTGTATTACTGGGTTTTAACCCATTTGATTCAGGTGCGGAGCTCACATCTGTCCTGCCGGAATCAAGCGCAGACTGTCACCCATTGGAATCTTGGTACTTGCATTAATCAGTTTGACTATTTTGGTAATCAGTCCGGAGGAAGGACGCAGATATTTGGATATTGTGGTCGGATCAGAATCAGTTTATTAAGGTACTACGAGAGTCAATTTGGACCTTTTTGTGGAACGATTAAAGCAGAGGCAGTCTGAAGTGAAGCACCAGAATCTCGAGTGGGATCCCTAAAACCTAAAACCTAAACGAGAGAACCTGACATTGTTTTCAACCAATCTAAAGTGATTCTTATACTTTCAATTCAAAAAGATGAATCTTTTCGAGCTAATCATCAGTCTTATTGAAGGGGTTGTTACCCCATGCCCCTGGGTCTAATTTGTTCAGTGTTCTTCAATTCAGTCGGAATCAGAGAATCTAAAGAAGAGATCAAATTAAACTTAACCTGTACTAACCCCATAAACGGACCAGGAATCTCCCCAACCGGACCCCCCTTGTGTTTGACCCCTTGGCAACCGTATAGCATCCGAAAGTGCTATTGTTACTAGCATTTCGGGCTCACCCAAAGACCGGAAACCTTGCACTACTAATCCCTTTAGTCTAGTTAATTTAAAGTGTTCAGTAGCTTGTTTTATTGATATTGTATTGTCCTTTAGTAAGGAGGACGGAAGAAGAGTTGTAATCTAACGACACGAACACAAGCATATAGGGACTGCACAATAGAGTTTAGTAATAGGCTAAACACTTGCTAGTTAGTTAGTCAAGAAAGGAAAGGAAGAGGAATATTGTAGAGTTGAGTTTAGCTATCGGAACCTTGTCCCTATTAACCATCAATAATCTGGGTAAATCAGATACTGGCAACTCTGGAAAACCACTGTTGTTTGTCTAATTGTTTATACACCATATAGTTTGTGATTCGTAACTTGTCTTATCCCCTGTACGTACTATGGTAATCCTGTTCATTGTTTATTGTCACTATTGTCGTTGCTAATATCATTATAGCTATCATTATTAAATTGCTATGTCCTAGTACTGAATCTACTTCCTAGGACATAAGGTTCCTATCAAGATTTGGACTCATAACCCCTGCACAAGTAAGTGTTTAAATTGAACCCTTGGTCCCGACAAAGACATCACCATCATCGTTCTAGAATCTTGATTTGACAATCAAGATTCTCAATCAGTGATCTTTGATACAGACCTGATTCATATATCCAGATACGGCAAGTGTCGACCCCGCTTGCTGCTGCCATCCCTTGGATCCCCATCCTCTTCAAACGAACTCACGCCTAGACCCCATCCAGGTTGACCGCAAGGAATCTTTGGTTCTGGACAAATCACCTTCCGAAGATCCTGTGCCTAAGTTCATCCTCACCGATAAACGAGCCGACCTTCCGTGTACTCGAAGTGGTTGATACCCAGAGTCAGTCGTGATAGACTGTTGCTGAACTTGGAATCCCGATCCTACCCACTTCATTACACATTTCCTATTGTAGGCAGCAAGCCAGTCCCCGCAGCGTCGTAGATCAGCTCATCTGATGCAAAACATGATAAAGAACAAATTTGCTAAATTTCAAGAAGATTCATTAAATATTTAGTTCACAGCATCTGTTCAAAGTCCACCCCGGTAGTGGTACTACCACCTTAACTTAGCACTAGCAGTAGTCGTTCCATTGTGCAGACATTTTGTTAGTTCAAAGGGATAAAGTAGAATTTGTTTTTATGAAAAAAGCATTAACAGACTAAAGAGATGTACACTGGGTTCCCTTGTCACAAAATAATTCTTTGAGTAAAATTTTAAGAAAAGCTTCCGCGGTTCAAAGAAATATTTCAATGCAGTGGAAGTCAAGTAGTTAACTCAACGAAAATTGAGCCAAAATATTAATCCAGATTTCAAAAATTTGAAAGAACTAATGTCTTGAGCTGATCTTCGAAATATATTCTACTACTACTACATTACTCGTTGTGTTATGTTCAAATTTAATTCTTTACATTGTGTGGTGTCCTGTTCTATTTGCATTTTACAGTTTCCAATATTGTATGTAACAGTTCTTCACATTAAAAATACTTGTTGTGCTTTTGATGACAGCATTTGCTTATTTGAATTTCATTTGTACGTCAGATATTGCCGTTTTGGGATTGGAGAAGGATCGGCTTAAGGTGCTAGTATCCTTTTGTGCAGTGCTTTTTTAGTGATTTTTTGAAACCCTATAACTTTCGCAATTTTGGGAGTTGGAAAGAGCTTTATGCATCGTTTTAAAGCTTATAATCTGTACATTAAGATGAGCTTACGAAACCAGCAAAATTGGCAAGAAAATGGCAAAAAATTTCCGATATGCTGACATCTGACAGACTGAATATAGACCAAAAATTTTTGAACATCGATTTCTCAAAACTGTAGAATCGGCCAAAATTTCTTCTTGTGCCATGATATGAAGGACATGTGGGCCGAGGGACATTTTTTTTGATTTGGCTCAAGAAGTCTCAGTACTCCAGAAAATACGCCAAATGCGCGATGACACGAAATTTCGCAACTTTCCATTCAGTTTTCTCACAACTGGAGCTGTTTTAGCTCAAACCAAGAAAACTGTCCTTCCGCAATAGGGCGAATTTTCATTCAGCCAAAAATCACGCGAATCCATTGTGTAGTTTTTGAGAAATCAATGTTCAAAACAAAATAATCGCAATTTTGCAAAAATGGTTTTTCGGCGAATTCTCTAGCTTAAAGCAACGAACTCCAGCGAATAGGTATTGATAAAATGCGCAATTGGACGGTGTATCGATTGAGTATAAATAAGCCGAAATTGTCTGTAAGATTTGGCAGTAATTCTGAAAAAACTGATTTCTTCAAAAATGTCCATTTTTTGACCCCAAAAATCGATTTTGGCTTATACTGCCTTAACCACTAGAGGTAGCTCAAGAGTTGTAAAAGCAGAAATGTTCATTTGGGTGGCCTCTTTCCAGCCATAACAACCAATCCGGTGTAGCGGTCATGTACTAAGAGAATAAGAGCAAAAACCGAAACTTTCTTTTCTTTACACCTAAAAATCCGGGACTGGTCCCAGAATGTTAAAGAGCACGAAAATAATGTATTTGGAAAGTTTCATCCACTTTCATGAAGAATTGGAGCTTGAAGGGTCGAATTTACACAAAGCGATACCAGCACCTTAAGTGGATGTCTCATCGAAACCTCTGCATACATACAGCCGTTGCTGTCACAAACGGAATGTTGGGTAATTACTTTTCAATTACAAGTTTTTTAGTTTTGTGATGCAGAGGTTTCATCGATGCTTTTGTGATGCTTAAGGTGCTGGTTTCCTTTCGGGTATTTTTGACTCCTACGGCTTTAATCCTGTACGCAAAGGGCTAAAACTTACGAAATAACCTATTTCCGTGCTCTTTAACATTTTAGGACCAGTCCCGTATTCTTAGACCAAAAGATAAGAAAGTTTTGGTTTTTGGCCCTAAGCTCCCAGTAGTTAGACAAGACACGGGATTGGTTGGTATGGCTGGAAAGTGGACTCAAAAATGAACATTTTTGCTCTTACAACCTTTGAGCTATCTCCAGTGGTTAAGTCAGTATAATCAAAAAACTGTATTCAGGGTCAAAAAATGGCCATTTTCGAGGAAATCAGTTTTTCCAAAATTACTGCCACATGTTAGACACAAAATTGGCATGGTTATACTCAATCGATACATCGTCCAAATGCACATTTTATCAATGCCTATTAGCCGGACTTTATTGATTTCAGCTAGAGATTTGACCGAAAAACCATTTTGGCAAAACTGCGATTATTTTGTTTCGAACATCGATTTCTCAAAAACTACTCGACGGATTCCGGAGATTTTCGGCAGAATCGAAATTCGCACTTCTGCGGAGGGACGTTTTCTTGGTTTGGGCTAAATCATATTGAGTAGCAAGAAAACTCAATGCGAAATTGCAAAATTTCGTGTTACTGTGCATTTGGCCGATTTTCTCGACCGTTAAGACCTGCTGAGCCAAATCCAAAAAAACGTCCCTCGGCCCATATGTCCTTCATATTGTGGCACAAAAAGAACTTTTGGCCGATTCTTCAGTTTTGAGAAATCGATGTTCAAAAACTTTTGGTCTATATTCATCCTGTTAGATGTCAGCTTGTCAGAAAATTTCTGCTATTTTTTGCTAATTTTGCCAGTTCTGTAAGCTCATGTGAATGTACAGATAATAAGTTTTAAAACGATGTATAAAGCTCTTTGCAACTCCCAAAATTGCGAAAGTTATAGCCTTTCAAAAAAATCACCACAAAAGCACTGCACAAAAGGATACAGCACCTTAAGTGCTGTCTCATCGAAACCTCTGCATACATACAGCCGTTGCTGTCACAAACGGAATGTTGGGTAATTACTTTACAATTACAAGTTTTTTATGTTTTGTGAACGCTACTTTGTTCACAACAACAAGAAAATATTAATGACTATTTCTACTTGATTGCAGTTTTACTGACACCGCCCGCCCA
The DNA here is from genome assembly GCA_030248195.1 of Trissonchulus latispiculum. Lineage (NCBI taxonomy): Eukaryota > Metazoa > Nematoda > Enoplea > Enoplida > Ironidae > Trissonchulus > Trissonchulus latispiculum. The sequence continues at coordinate 64,723 of JASAND010002755.1, forward strand.
CTCGGATGACATTAGGGCTCAGTTTGAAATCAATGATGGAGTGATCGATAGATGGATTACTAAGTTAATTAATTACAATTTTAAAATTCGAATTGCAGCAATACTCCGTAAAGCTACGAATTAATCCAGAAATCCAGAGCTCTGGAAAGCAGTTATCGTTGTGTAAGAACCATAGCGCTCTCAGCACTCAGCCCCCATTGGCTTTTTTTAGCGACTGCAGGATACACAGCTTTGACTTTAATTTGATTATCTTTTTTGTTTGAAGATTTTGTTCTAAGTGGGTGTAATTTTGTTTGGTACATGTAAGACAGATTAGCACTGCTTCATACTCTTCTTTTTTGTTAAGAATGGTTGTTTTTTACATTTGCGAATCAGGTCCGAATCCTATCACTGTAAATGAAACTATGGAATTGGTTGAGCTGCACTATCAGAAAAGGAAACACAATGTATTACTTGATGTACGCATTGACTCAAATGATACCAGAACCTTTCAAAAAGCTCTATCGGTAAGACTTTTGGTGGTTTAGCATCATAGTGGAACCTTTCTTGATCAGATTGTCGTTGTACAGGGGAAAACAAAAATTCATTTTCCTAAAATAAGTGTTTCCGTCTTTAGTCTTACAGATGTGGCACTTAATAAAGAAAGTGCTCAGTGTTCCTTATTCCTGTTATTCCTTATTCCAATGTTATTTTATTCCTCATGGAGTGTACATATGAAAAATTCTGCAACTTCGAGTTGCTCCGCCCCCAGACCCCCGCGAGTCCTATTTCTTCGCGGAATTTGGTTTCTCCACAGCGCTTCCACGCGTACAATGCTAGCTCTCAGATTATTTGCTGATCTGAAATAAAAAGTGCTTTGAAAAACTGCTTTCATGTCTGAAATATCAAAAATTCTCATCTTCTGGGGATTCAAGAGCAATTACTTTGAAAAAATTTAGAAAGTTAAAAATTTTCAACTGGTATTAAAGAATTATATAAAGTTTCTCTAGCAGTTTTTGGTGAAAATCAGAAAAATGTCAGCTTTAATAATTAAGCCGTTTTTGGTGAAAATCTGAGAAAATTTCTCAAGTTTATATACCAATTAAGAATAAAAGCTGCTGTTCCCGTTTCTGGTGAAAATCTAAAATACTCAATTTTACTTATAGAAATATTGAAAGCTGAACCTTTCAAAAAGCTCTATCGGTAAGACTTTTGGTGGTTTAGCATCATAGTGGAACCTTTCTTGATCAGATTGTCGTTGTACATGGGAAAACAAAAATGGGAGCAACAGTTCTGATGCATATTGGTAGATTGGACACAAGCTTACTTACTTAGGTAAAGATAATACTTACTTGCATTGCATTGCGGCTGCTATCTTAATTGTAAAAATTCGTCGTGTGAATAATAGTGTTGTGCATTGGCCGGTGCGGCCAATGGCTGGCCAATGGCCGGCCATTGGCCGGCCAAGCCATTGGCCGTTGCCCGAGAAAATCTCGGCCAGTTGGCTTGGCCGGCCATTGGCCGTTGGCCGGCCAACGGCCAATGGCCAACGGCCAATTGGCTGGCCGTTGGCCGTTGGCCGATGGCCAGCCAATGGCCGTTGGCCGGCTAACGGCCAACGGCCAACGGCCAACTGGCTGGCCGTTAGCCGTTGGCTGGCCAATGGCCGAGTGCTGACCAAGCTCAAATTTACTGATCTTGTGCGTTAACTGTGTTGAAAAATTTAATTTTGCTGCATAATATCGTAAACATGTTGCTGTATAAACGTTACATTAGATACAGTACTACAGATTTTCACTTAGATGTTGACAATTTTTATTGTCATTAGCGTTATTTTACAATTAAATTTGCTAATTGCATGCAAATTTTAAGTGTGCTAACAACGTAGTTCTTAAATTTGTCTGGCGGTGAACGTCTCATCACTTTATTGTCCTCCAGCAAAATTAAAACAGACTTATCGCAGGTTGGAGCTAAAAGTTTGGAAAAACTATTTTACAAATATTGTAAATTGTAATTTGTACTATTGAAATAAAGTTTAATTAAGTTGACGCCTGATTAAGCACGGTAGACGAATAAAAATATTAAATTCCAGCTCGCCAACGTTGAAAAATAGCTAAAGAACGGCCAATAGCTTACGGCCAAGAAACAGCCAACGGCCAACGAGCGGCCAACGGCCAACCAGTTGGCCGTTGGCCATTGGCCATTGGCCGTTGGCCGGCCAACGGCCATTGGCCGGCCATCGGCCAACGGCCAACGGCCAGCCAACTTCAAACTCCGGCCAAGCCAAGCCAAGCCAACCATGGAAATTTTCGGCCAATCCCAACACTAGTGAATAAGTCTTACAACGTTAAAGTTTTTTAGTAAACGTGAATTCATCATTTTTAGCCCCTCCAAAAACAAGATAATAGATCAGGCACTACCCCTACAGGCGAAAGCGACTGGGATGTGGCACGAAGCAAAAATTTCATCATTTTTTAGTTCTCCCCCCACTGCAGCTAAACCTGCATGGCTTTGTCAGCAATATTACAATATCAGAAATTTTAGTTCGCAAAGGGGAGTGGACACCAAACAATTGCTTCTATAGTATCGCCTATACAAAATCAAAAGAAAAAATGTGACTATGGCTGTCTACAATCTGCATAGCTAAACTAAATTTTCCTGCCTACATCCACCCAAGGTGCCTCTTGGATTCTCGGTAGAAACTGTAAGCTGAAGGGAGACCGCAATCTGAAGTGTGCTAGAATTTTTAAATTCTAGATTTGATATGATCTTCCACTAGCAGCACAAAACCTCTGGACTACGGTAACGAGGCTCCTTTACGATGCCCTTTCACGGACAGAACGGTTGAAGTAAAATTAACCTGAATTTGACCAGCCAAAATTTGTATTACAGGTTGCTGTTAAATTAGCAGACGGCTCGATTTGCGATATGGAAACCAACATTCCAGAAATTCTATCGCCTTCAGAAATAATAGAAAATGGGGATCATATCAAATCTTGATTTCTTGCTTGGTAAACTTCCGCTTTTAATTATGTTAAGATTTTATATAACAACAACCTTAACGTTATAAGCTTAACTTGAAAGTTGAGAATTGAAAGAAACAAAAGAGGGTTTGAGATTAGAATTGATACTTTCGCAAATGTGTACCAAACCATGCACAGGCAATTCGACGATTGCATAAAACATTGTAGATTAGATTGTGTATATGTGGTAGACAAAAATTTTGTCAGAGAGACGTTTTGTGCAGTGTGTCTAGGAACATTGCGAAGTGCCTAAGTCATGACTAGACACTTCTAGAAGTGTCTAACTTCGTTATCTTGGGCCCGTTGCATAAAAATGATAAGTTATAAGTTCATAAGTTAATAAGTTCATAAGTTAATATGTCATATACAATAAGTAAAGGTGTTGCATAAAAATTTATTGTAATAAGCGATTATTTCGTAAGTAAATCTGAATTATAATAAGCGAAAAGTCATAAGTTCAACTGAAATGGCAACTAAAAGTCATAAGTTCAACTGCAATAGCTGGTTACTTATTGCACATGTTTCAGTTCTACGAAGATCAATATAATTAGTTTAGGAGCAGTTAAATGAAAAAGTTTAGCAAACAAAAACTTTATTATTAAGAATTGAGGTACAACGTAATTATGTAAATTGTGAACTCAAATAATGACGGACCGTATGCTTTTTCGGTCCAGCAATTTTTAGAACATCGTTTATGTAGTAACGGAATGTGGAATTTGCTTCGTTGCTATTGCATCGTCCTTACGATTTCGGTGGTCTAGGCAATTTTATATATACATATATATACATATTTATTTATTTATTTATGTATAACTTCACGCTACTAAGGAACCGTGTCAAAAATAAAATCGTGTACACGTTGAAATTTACACTAATTTCAAACGTTTTCTTTTGAGTTTACACGAAATTTACACGTTTGTTTTTGTAGCAGTTTTTGTTCCCATCTTTTTGCATTCCGGTAGTAACAGCTTTATCAAGCCCATATGAACGCCTAAAAAGTTAAGTTAAAGGTTTTTCTTCATTTTCTTACAACACTAGCTTACTTTGATACTAGAATTGTGTAACAAAAACTTCAAAACTGATCACTTCAAAACAGACCGCTTACCCCATTTCCACACGAGTTAAATCATGTAAATAAATCGTGTACACGACAAATTTTAGCCATATTTTTGACACGGTTCCTAATAAAGAACAAAAACTGTAAATCTTTAAAGCAGAGTACTTTGAGCATTTCTACCAGTATTGTAACCATTCGGAAAAGCCTAAATTTACCGTTTTCTGTACATTTGTTGCTATAAATCTAATACTTGAATAATAATACTTGAAATTTTATTGCAAATTCGCATATTTTAATAAGCGGCTTTTCATAAGTTAATAGTTATTGCCAAATTTTATGCAACGCTCGCTTATGAAATTTACTTATCTTAATTCCAAAATCGCTGATTTTAATAAGTTGCTTATGCCTTATTTGGTTATGACTTTTATGCAACGCAAATTTGCTTATTGTATATGACTTATTGGACTTATTAACTTATTGCAATTTTTATGCAACGGGCCCCTGACTACCACATATAATTTCTAACACAAAATAACGACTACAGAAAGAAAGACCAAGCCATGGACCCTGTTGCAGAAAAATTTAATGTAACTTTTAATCAATATTAATGCCAGCTTGTCTCGAGTGGACTGATAATACCGTTCTCATACACATTTAACTTATAATCATGTTAATTAGTAGTTTTAGTTTTGTTGCTGCTGACTTCTGTTTGTATAAGGTTTTGCTTTTCATGTACAGGGAAAACTGCGATCTCGACACAACGAAGCACTTCAGGCTGTTGTTTTATAAACCTGACTGGTTACCACCCGGACTAAGTTTTATAGGATTCACAGTAATTGTGCTCAGTCATAATAATGATTTCGCAGTCATTCATCAAGTGAGACTTGCAATTAAGTATTCGACCGTTATTTCTTTCGGCCACCTCACCCCAGTTGGTATTCCAGTTAGGGTTAGTGTCAGCTGAAGATAGAACTTTGGATTTGGAGTGGGGAAGCTGACACTGAATATGCATTAGCAATTATCCGAGGTGTTCTCCAAGGCTATCAGTACGTCCATTACTCTCACCGTAATGAAGGGAAGGTAGCTTATAGGTAGCTTTGGTAGCTCCACCAAAAGGCCACCCCTTGCACAGACTCCTTGCCGTTATTTATCAATGTAAAATTTGAAATCAAATTAGCATTAATTTGCATGATTATATAATTAATATATAAGGTAAATTGTAATGCGAATATATTTTAAAAATTGGTTCTCCAGTAACTGAGTACTATTATCAGAGGATTAATCTACTCATTTTCAACATTTACTTGTTGCCGTTATATTACATTTTAACATTTGCTATGTTCCATATTATGCGAACAACAAATATTCTGCGAGCAAATAACTAAAACTATACATAACTTTCAGCTTAACAAACTGGTGAAAATTTACATTCAAAGAGCTGGATACAGCCGAGTAGTGCTTACTCCTGTCGATAATTGCACTAAAATTTGTAACTTTGTCACCTATCATCCAAGTTCTGGCAATATCCGTAAGTTTCCTATCTGGTTAGCGTATTGTTTACAGAGGTTACAAAACACATACACTCTTAGAAATGTTCCAGTAGAAAGTACTGGAATCTTAGTAATTTCCTACTAAAGTGCTCCAGTGCGATAAAGACATAGCGGAGCGATTAGTATTTTCCTACTAAAGTAGTCCAGTATTTTAAAAACTACTGGAAATAGCTAGTAAACTTTACTGGATAATCTATGTAGAACACTTTACTGCTTTGACATACTAACTACTGGAATTTCCAGTAGTTTCTACTAGATATTTAGTATTATATACTGGACCCCCCAAAAATTTTTGGGGGGCAAAAATACTGGATTTTCCAGTAATTTCTACTGGACTCAGTAGTAGATTCTACCAATCTCCTAAAATAGTCTGAGCACCTAAAATACTGGATTTTCCAGTAGTTTTTACTACTTTCTCCAGTGGTTTCTACTAGACTCCTAATACAGTCTGCGTAACCAAAATACTGGATTTTCCAGTAATTTCTACTGGTTTCTCCAGTAATATCTACTATACTTCCAAAATGCTCCGAGCACCGAAAATACTTGATTTTCTATTAATTTCCACCGGTTTTTTCAGTAATATCTACTAGACTCCTAATGTGTGTAGTCTGAACACCTATGAAAAATACTGAATTTCTAGAAAGGACACATTTTCTCTGAACTAAACTGTATGCGTTTCAACCTTCACTCCATTCATAATGGGCGATTTTCCCAACTTTGGAAAATCCCCCGCGTTGCCTTCACCGCCGTCAGCACCCACGCAGGAGCATAACGGCTACAAAAATGAGCCCCTTAACTTCTGGTGATACAGAAGCAGAGACCAGGACAAATGACTTGCCCAAAATCTGATCGCTGAAAACTTGTTCGTTTATCCCCTTATATACTCTCATTGCAGCATCAGCGTATCGAGTACTTTTGTACTGGATTGTCCAGTAGTTTTAACAAGATAATCCAGTATTATATGCTGGATCCCCAAAAATATTTGGGGGATGAAACTTCTGGATTTTCCAGTAATTTTTACTAGTTTCTCCAGTAATATCTACTGGTCTCCTGAAATACTCCGAGCATCAAAAATACTGGATTTTCCAGTAATTTTTACTGGTTTCTCCAGTAATGTCTACTGGTCTCCTGAAATACTCCGAGCATCAAAAATACTGGATTTTCCAGTAATTTCTACTGGTTTCTCCAGTAATATCTACTGGACCCCAGAAATGCCCCGAGCACCAAGAATACAGGATTTTCCAGTAATTTCTTCTGGTTTTGCCTGTGATACATATCTCCTGGATTCCTAAAATACTCCGGTCACCAAAAATATGGTTAATGCTCATGAGTATGCAGTGCTTTTCATTAGTTATTAGGTAACACTGGTACGTACTTTGTTGTAAATTCACGTAGTGTTTGTTTGTGTTGTGCTGTGTTAACGTTTGCTTTCCGAAAAAAGCATTGAAACCGCTATACAGATAAATTGCAGTTGAGAATTATGTTCTTCAATAATGATCTCTCTTGATGATATGGAATATAAGCAAACTTAGACAGTCATTCTTTACCGGTAGCTCAAATTTCTGTTCCTTTTACTCTTTCAGTCAGCAACCCGTCGAAGTTCTTTAGTTTTGTCTGCACCAATTTTTTAAGAGAACATCAACCAACCAAACCTTAAGGTATCACACAAATTATGCAAAACTAACTTTAATTTCTATCGACGACCAAAAACCTTAATTTCATTGGTTAAAACTACACAGGATCCGTTTAAGCTTCCACAAAGCAACTCTGCTTAGCATCGATTACGTATAGATTAAAATTCACTGGCTTTCGATTTTAATAGGATTGAACAAAAACTATTCAAATTTTTGCAGCAGCAAAGCCGATACTTCCAGTTACTGGTGTATCTACCTTGCCATACACTATGTGTAATGAAGTGAGCAAGATCAAAACTCTGATCTGTTCCAAACTCTACTCTCTCTAAGCTCTTCTCCTTTACACGGAAGGTCAGCACGCCTGTTCGCGAGGAAGCAGACTTAAGCACCAGATCTCTGAAAGGTGGTGTTCCAGAATCAGAGATTCTCTGCGGCCAACCTTGGTAGGGGTCTTTGTCGGTGAGTTCGTTTGAGGCTCCTGAGTTGATTTCCAAATCGGACAGCAAGAGGGGTCAGCACTTGCTTCCTTGATGATGATCTCCAAATGAATCAGCAAGCGGGGTCAGCACTTGCTTTCCTGATGAGCACTGGATTTGGTTGAGTTCTTCCTCACTGGATCTTCGGTTCTTTCTTGTCTGTACGGTAAACGCACCGTGTGTAAAGGCTAACGCGCCTGGGGTTGCTTGTAATAAGCTAGACGGTAAACGCACCGTGTGTAAAGGCTAACGCGCCTTTGTTGCTTGTAATAAGACTCGGTAACTAACAAACTGATTGTTTAATGAAAATACTACAAGTACGATTCTTACAATTATGTGCGTTCAAACTAACAATTATGACAACACTGACGAGT
>JASAND010002756.1:0-38251 GCA_030248195.1 Trissonchulus latispiculum
TGGATGCTGATTCAATTTTTAAAAGGTTTGTACCGTTTATTTGGTTACAGGAAAATTCATCAGACCTTTGAGCTTTTCAAAACAGCAATTATTAGCGCATAAGCACCCTCCCCCAGGATCCATGTATCTAAGTTTATTTATTTATGACAATTTAGCATAAGTAAGTAGAGACAGAGCTATAGTAAGTGTAAATCTGTTATATGTATTATGATCCTCCCATATTGAACTGTTAATGAGCCATATAATATTATAATTTGTAATCCAAAATGCAAAAGGAAAAAACTCTGATGTTTTTGAACATAAGACCAAGAGTGCATAATTGCACTATATTTTAGAAGAAGAGTAAGCGTTACCAGAGGGCTTCTCTTCATTGCATTACGTAACGGTGCTCCGACCACAATACGCGAATGTTCCCCCGTTTGTTGGGGGGTAGCTCCATTCAGCAAAGCACCCCCCTCCGTTTGGTGGGGGGGGGTAGCGGAAAAGAGGTCCCCGTTTTTGGTGGGGGGGTAGACGACAGCCAATCAGATTGCAGAGACCCCAGTCCCGTATGGTGGGGGTAGAGCAGAGGATTACGTTAGGTTTTTGTTCTATTCAAAAATGGGTCCCCGTTTGGTGGGGGGGGTAGCAAAAAGAGGTCCCTGTTTGGTGGGGGGGTAGCCAAAAGGTCCCCGTTTGGTGGGGTGGGCAAAAGGGGTCCCCGTTTGGGGGGTCGCTAACAGCCAATCAGATTCAGCCAATTTTTGCCTGTCTTGACGACCCCCCCGAACGGGGACCCTTTCTGCCTACCCCCCCACCAAATGGGGACCTCTTTTGGCTACCCTCCCACCAAACGGGAACCTCTTTGCTACCCCCCACCAAATGGGGGAGGGGGTATGCCTGTCAACCCCTCCCCAAACGGGGGAACATTCGCGGATTGTGGTCGGAGCACCGTTGCGCAATGCCAAGAAGAGGAGCCCTCTAGTGGCTTTCTCTTCTTCGTATATATAATAGAATTATGAACTCTTGATAAGACTTTATCAGTATTTACATGATATATACCTGCAAAATAATACGATGAAGGTGTTTTAGATAAGTGGTATTTAAGATTTAAACTAGTTTTAAGCTATTTTCAAACAGTTAGAATAAGGACACCATTTCTTAAAGCAAAAACATTAATGTAAAGCAGGAAACAAAAGCTCTGTGGGATCCATTGATCTTTATCCCCACCCCCCCCTAAAGACCCAATTGAACTTTATCCCCCCAAAATTGGAAGGTGTCTAGAAATTTAAGTTAAAGGTTTCTGCATGCTATATTAACATTACAACTTCAGCGGGAATAAGCTACACTACGTCATGGCTTTAAAAAACTGAAAATCCAAAAACTTAAAAAAAACTTAGTACTTATAAAATTTTTAGGTTTTAATCTGTGTATGCATTTTTTAGCTGTTCCGAATCTTAAATAGATATTTACTATCTTAAATATTTAGTGAAAATATGTAATGAAAAGACTTTCATTAATGGTCAAAATGGGTCAACATTGGTTAACCAGTAATTGTTTGAAAGAACGAACAACATCCTGTTAAATAGAAGATCATTGCATTGGTTATGTTTCATCATGTTTGCCGGAATTAGAAGTCCAAGTTCATATTTGTATAGATATTTTGTATTTGACAGAAAATATCAGAGTTGCCAGACCGAAACCTACAACTAACATCTCCGGTCTTCATTCCAAAGGGTGAATTAACAATAGAAGTAGACTCATTTAATTGCTTAATAGGGATATCTCACCATCTAGAACACCAAGAATAACAGAACGCGCACATAAAACTAATATCTAAGTCAAAGAATCCATTAATCAGAGCGAATTAGCAGGATATCCTTCCGGCTTCCTCTAGTCAGTAAATTAAAACATAATACGTTTTATAGTTTTGTTTAATAAAAATTGCTTAGCAATTATTATTCACTCGGGTTTTCATAAGTTTCGATTAAACTTTGTTTCAAGCGAGGAAAACATTAGGCTTTCCTAGATTCGAGTTACCAAGTTTCAAAGTTTCCCAGAGTTCAGGTAAACAAAACAGCAACTCTTACAGAAAATTCCCAAAAATGTGCATAAACCAATAGTTTAGGGAAGTACCTAGAATTTAGATTAGGAATAGAAAAGTTAGTAGTTAGGATTGTTTAACATGATCAATAATGGCAATATTATGTTTTGTAATTATGTTGTATTTCAGGAATTTAGGAGGTACTAGCTAAGTTAGAATGTGTGAAAGTGTGTGTGTGTGTGTGTGTGTGTGTGTGTGTGTGTGTGTGTGTGTGTGTGTGTGTGTGTGTGTGTGTGTGTGTGTGTGTGTGTGTGTGTGTGTGTGTGTGTGTGTGTGTGTGTGTGTGTGTGTGTGTGTGTTTGTTTTTGTGTGTGTGTGTGTGTGTGTGTGTGTGTGTGTGTGTGTGTGTGTGTGTGTGTGTGTGTGTGTGTGTGTGTGTGTGTGTGTGTGTGTGTGTGTGTGTGTGTGTGTGTGTGTGTGAATGTCAGTTCTGTGTATGTTTGTATGCGTGACGCAGACCACATAAACTCCTTCTGTTCGACGAAGGTTGTGAGAACTGCAAGAATGAGAACGAAGGAGCAAATCAGTGTGTGTGTGTGTGTGTGATGTGTATGAAAGTGTGAAAATGAGTGTATGAATGAGGCAACTCATGTAAACTCCTTTGTGCTATAAAGGTCTTGAAGTTTGCCGGGTGTGACTGTTATTATGGTACTAGGCAGGATAAGGGTGGATCTGATTAGCAGTCACCCAGATATTAACAATACAGTACGTAAGTGTGAATGTTGTGTGAATGTCGTATAAGTGTGTAAGCAGTAGCACAGTGTGAATGTCGTGTGAATGTCGTATAAGTGTGCCAGCAGTGGCACGGTATAAATGTTATGTAAAAATATATGTGTAACTGATGAATGTGCGTCTTTAGCTAAGTTTGGAATAAATAAATGGTTGTATGTCGAATGAAGCAATCGAAGGTAAAAGAGTATATGTGTCTGTGTGTGTATATGTGTTTTCTGTTCCAGTACCCGTGGTGTTACGGGCACTACAAAATAACTACTTAAGAATCAGATAATAAACGGGAAATAGTATAATTGGAAGTTAGATTTAGTTAGTGGTGTGGGTGAGTCCAATCGGATAGAATGTACGTTGGAATGTGGTCATAAACTGCATAATTGAAGTATGAGTGAAAATATGCAAATGAGGTAGTGAATCTAGGCCTAGGGTCAGGGGGACCCCGGATTAGGTCATACCCATCAGATAATGCTCAGGAAGTCCTAGATTCGTCCGCATAGGCAGTTTTACGTGATAGGGCGGACGAATCGCAACAAAAGGACGCTGTGTTTAATTCGAATGGTACAATGCTGACATTATTTTGGCTGAAAATTCAAATCTCCTGCATTCTTTATCAAATTTACCTAGGTCTACGTAAGAAGTCAGTTTAGGTAAAAATACTGTATTGATTACCTTAACTATCGCGATTTCCGCCTAAAATATGCGGTTACTGCTGTTCCTATTTGGAATATGTAATATTGAGATCTTTATGCTTGCCAGTGCTATGTTTCTTAACTTCGTTCAATGGGACGGAATTGCGTTCGACATCTTAGCATCCGTCGAGTTTAGGCCACAAAAAATAGGCTATAAACCAATAAAAATAGAAATAAATCAATTACTGCACACATGGCGTTTGATCTGAACAGAGTAACCCAGAAATAGGATATACAATTATTAGTTACGTACGGTTAATAATTAATATGTACCAGACTATCTTCCAATCGCCACAAAAATGACGTTTATGCACTAGCTTATAGTTTAATGTCGAAATTACAGTTTTGAATCAATCTATGCAGGAAATGGGTATTTCCTGCAGTTTGGGACCAGAAATCGTCCTAAACTAACCAAAACTACGTTTATGGTGTCATTTCGGTGCAATGGCTAAATCATGGACGTAACCATCAATTTGATCTAAATATTGGGTTTTTGTTTGTGATCAGAGATCCAGAATTACTTGAACTCAGTTGCGGTAACTCTGGACAGTACAACAGCAGAATGACTGTTACAGAAACGTGTTAGTCGCAATTTCCTGCACAATAGTGCAGCAAATTGCTCAAAATATTACATTCTGCAAACCTGGTCTTTACAGTCAGAGATAACATAAAAGCCTTCAAAATTTCACACTAAAATTAGCGAGTTTTAAACGTTTCAACAATTTCAAGATGACAAGTTCGTGCTTAAGATCTGAAAGCCAAAGAGTGAATAATGGTTGCTGGGTTCGATTCCCGCACCATAACTGTGTAACTAATGGGTTTTAACCCATTTGATTCAGGTGCGAAATCAACGGATCTCTCGCCTGAAAACCTCAATCGTGCCTCTGGTCGAATTGTGGTGACTATCAGTCTTGGATTTAGTATTATTAGCGGGAGCCGGAAGAGCTCAGAAGTCAGAATCAGTCAGGAACATTTGGATCAATTAACTGTAGGTACTCCAGTCGAGTTAGAGAGTAACTGAAACTTTGAGGCAGAGAGGAACCCTGTGAGCACCGAGATCATTGGGCGGAAAACCAAAACCGATCATATAATTGAAAATTGGAACTTAGTCTGTATTTCAGTCTAAAGTTCGGATCGAACTCTTGATACACGCATTGAACTAGTCATTATCTTTTATCCACTTGAAAAAATGATGAGCTATACTTCGGTAAACCTGTTGGGAGTGGGCACTCCCTTTGCTCTGCTTTAAAGCTAAGTTACGATTGTGATCTAAGAAGCTGATAGAAGAGACAGAAGACAGATCTAAACTAATCTTGAACTTTAATCTAATTGTTTAACTTTAACCGATTATATCCCGGTACATCCCCCCTTCTCCTAACCTTGTATGGTCTGATCCTCCTGGATTGGAGTAGATCTGCAGGAACCTCTCCGATAGCAATCTCAAAAGTGGGCTGTGGAGTCCTAGCGACTACTTTGCAGCAACTGAGAGCTCACCCAGAGTCCGAGCCCACCCTCTATTGTATTATTATTAATTATTATTGTTATTATTATTATTATTATTACTATTATTATTATTAATATTGGTTTTGGTCCTTTGGTACTGTAAAGGACAGATAAAGAGAGTGCACTAGCATAACACGCACATAAAGCACATAGGACACCAGTAGTTGAACTAAGTTAGGTCCTAGAGTTGAGTCATAGCAGAAGTGGAGATATAACAGTAACCTGAAGAAGAGTCTAGCCCGTTACTGAACGTGTATAACCTAAACTATTCCGAATCCACCCTGTAGAGAGTCTGGCAACTCTGGTATATTGACCGTTAATAGCATTTGTCAGTATACTTATAATTGGTACCCCTATTATTATTATTATACAGTGTATTTAATATTGTTGTAACCGCTATTATATCTAGTACTCAGTTTGTCAGTAATTGTCAGAAACATATTAAACAGAGTGCAGTGTTTAAACAAGACTGTGAACCAGTGACCTACAGATCCGGATGTGATCTTCAAAACTAACAGTAAGTTTTCTCAGATCTCGCTAGAGATCTGACTAGAACCTTTCACAGAAGAGAAGAATTGAGTTTGTGCCTTCGATCTGCGTGTCAAGGCCCTCTATTTGATTTCGGCAGTGAACAAATAGAGCGAGAATCGACCCCTCTCGCCGTTTTCTGTTGATTACCACCTAAACGAACTCACGGCAGTACTCCTATCAGGTTAGCTGTAGAGATCCCCGATTTTGGCAAATTACCTTTCGGGAATCTGGTACATAAGTTTGTCCGCTTAGGCAAACGTGCTTGTTATGAGAAACTATAAGAAATTAATTGCAAATGTGATCCCTACGAGGACTGAAAGAGAGCTATGTTTTAGTTAGCTGATATGTGCATATCTTAAGTAGTCAGTTGATTATAACAGTCAGTAAAGTCTGCGGTTTATATAAAAGTGCTAACCTTCCGTGTAAGTGAACTACCAACCTAAACGACCCCACTTTCGAAATCAAATCAAATTGGTCACATTTTCTGTTTCAATCCGACTCAGTTCATTACAAATAGTTAATCAAATCTTAAATTCATTTTTCCATACAGCTTTTCGTTAGCTCAGTGTATGCATTTTCATGCTAAGCTTACAACTTTAGCTTACACAGAGCTAATGAAAAGCTGGATTGTGAAACGAACTTCAAAAGCGTGCTCAGAATTTTTGAAAGCATCGTGAATCATTCTTTTAACAAAATCGATGAGCAAAAATAATTTTTGTTGACGTTGCGCTTCCAGTTTAAGTTTCTAAAAATTTTAAAAATTTAAGTTATGTCCATCTACCATGAAACCTTCTTTAAACCAATAACAAACGGCAATATAAACTTAATTTCAAACGCGCAAACACGAATATTAATAACATGAATGTTATTAATCAAAGTGTCCCCAATTGAACTTTACCCCCCCCCCCAAAAGGGTTGGAGGGGGGGGATAAAGTTTAATTGATCCGCCGTGTGATTACGTAAGCTCTAATTCTTTGCATATATATCATATCCCGGTTTTATGGCTGGCTGACTTTGATTGGAAGCTTTCATCTATGCAAAGCCATTCAGCTCAGACGTATTGAGCAGGCTTTTCCTATTGAATTCTAAACGAATTGATCTCTGCGGCTAAAATGCTGCAATCGTGCTTTTGTATGTTAGTGCCTTTTTACTGTAAAGTCCTTGATGTAGATCTGTATCAGTAATTGTGATGTGTATGTTTTATCATTGGCAAAAATTTCTTGAAAAATGTTTTTAAATCCAAATCTGGCTTGATGATAGACCCTTAATGCATAGAGCATGGTCGCAGAATATTAATATCTTCACAATGAAAAAGAAAGCTTGTCTTGAACCAATGCAGAGATATACCGTCGAGATTCCATTGTCCATGACATGACCTATAGTTGTACAAATATGCATACTTTAACGTTTTATATGGTGTCGTTGAAGCAGTTGAGATCTGGTAATATTCGATGTTGCAAAAAGTGATCAGTTTTTGAACTCGAAAAACAGTGTTCACTGTTTTTTCTTATCTTTTAGGTAAGGAAAAGGTATCGAAAAATACTCCAGAAGAGCAAAATTGTTTTTACTTGGTGCAAAGCAATGTAGGTTCTCCTCAGAGACCTTTATCATGCTGCCCTCCGCGGTCCATATGGTGGACAAGAGGCGGAGAGGCGAGGACCAAGGATAGAAAGCGTGATTCCCCAAGCAGTTCTGACTTACGGTTATTTCAGTCACACCCAGGACTGCTCCAGTCGTGCTGTTTGCGACTCGGTCTACCCCCCCGCCGCAGATTTATAGTGACTAGGATGGGGCAAAATTGTTGGTCTTGGTAAAAGCATTCGATTGACTACATTTTTGTCAGTATAGGGGTACATAAAAAAAGTTGATCCCCCAATGACAATTTGTTTTTAATTTTGGATTGGATTCGAACAGTACACTGCATAAATTTGAAAAAAAGTCAGTGATTAATACAAGTTAAAATGCAGGCAGAGTATGAGTATATAATATGCCGTACAATGTGTAACAGAACGTTACGCTTGTGGTTGTGACACCCTATTTTCTACTATTTTTGATTTGTGGCTTAAGCCCCCTTAAGGTGGTGATTTCTTTTGAGCACATATTGTTGTTTGGCGGCGTAAATCAAGATAAAATTTGATGAAACTTTCCGAAATAAGTTCTTTTAGCGTTCTAACACCCTCCGCACAATCCCGATTCAAAAATTCGAGATTTCCGGTCAGAGTGGTTTTTCCCAATTTTTGAACGTTTGGCAGCTGCTATACAGTTATGACTATATGCACTCGAAAGATCTCACTGAGCTTCACATGTTTGCTTTTTAAAGCAAGTTTCTAGCGTTTCTCTATCGTGAGATATAGCCGATTTTCTTGTTTTGGCGTCGAAAACCTGTCATTTTTGCACAAATCAATTAATCCAACATTTCTTGAACTACGCAAGCCGTAAAATGAAACTAGGGGTGTCAATTTTAAGGTCTCGTCGAGGCCGATTATCCGTGACATTATAATCTTCTAAATGCTATCCCGTACGCTGCTATCATAAAAAATGTGGTTTTTGCAAAAACATGACCAAATTTTTTCCAGCGACTGTGGAGCGTTTACCATGCAAGCTAGAGGGGTGCCACTTACTAGCCGTGTTTTGCACAAAACTACCCAGGGACCCTTTTTTAGTTGCCCGATTGCTGCTTTCTAGCTAAAGTGGTCGCTTGTCAAAGTTGGGAAAAGTAAGCAAAATCCAGGTTGCGCATACATTTTAGCTAATTTCTTTATAACGAAGAGCGGTTTCATAATAATTAAAAAAGGGTCCCCAGGTATTTGATACTGGAATCGAATGATATGGCCAAAGCCTCACGAAAAAATTTACTTTAGTCTGCAAAAAATCTGGAAAATTAAATTACTTCGAAAATGCAGTAAAATAATTTTCGAGAACTAAAGTTAGTTTCGTTATATCCATTAGAAAGAGCAAATGTTACCCTGCATTTTGACATAAAAATGGCTTCTTAACTCCAACGAATGAATGAGTAGTAAGGGTTGAAAGTTGATGTCTCCAAAAGGAAACACCACCTTAAGCCCCCTTAAGGGGCGGGGGCTACGAATTTCACTAAAAGTTCGATGTTGGAAAAGCTAGCTAGTCTTATGCCACATAATAGTATTAGGTTTAGTGTAAAATAGTTTAAAGTTTGAAAGAATTTCATACAGCGTAGCGTCCTGTGGACCCATCAGATGGTGTTGTCGGTCCAATGCTCGACATGACACATACACAAACTTCGCCTCTCCCTGATCGCTATGCGCAAGGTACGGTAGCCAAATTTTCCAGAAATAGTTCTAACATATAGTGCTTTGATGTCGTGTAAAATAATCTCCAGACCATTGTGTTCTTTTCTGTGTGATACAATAAAGTCCGAAAAAATGTGTTGTAGGTCTATACGGGTGGAGGTTAACTAAAGTCTAATGAGCTGTTGTTTACCAAATGAACCCAACTTTGCTCCAATTAATACTCCAAGTATCTGACTTAACTTTTGTAAAAATGACGTGATTTCGCTAATCATTGCGTTCACAGTGCTAGATTACATTATCGATATTGTCACTGTTATTTGGTGCCATTTCGAAGATGTGAGTCAATTACTCCAAAGTACGGTGCCAAAATCGGCTGAAACTCTACGTATTACAGGCCAGTGAGTGTACTAAGATGTGCAGAAAGCTATGTCACTAAAACTCGCTTCAACGTTTGGAAATGTTAGCTGGATGTCTCGAAGTATGGATAGCGATCGCTCCAAAAAGCTCTCCGACAGTTGTAAGCGCATACTGAACGAAGGAAGCGTCACATCGAAAAACGGATTCCATATTCGGATTCAGCAGGTCAAATAACCCTATAAGCACCTTTTCGGCAAAATCGGAGACAAAAACTTATTTGACCCCATTTTTTACTGCTAGCTAGCTTTTCAGTCCTAAAAATAAGGATTATTTCTTAACAAAACGTTTGCTAGCACACTAACCAGAAAGCTAAAGCCCTCGAAACTTACAGACAGTTTGCCCCTATTAGAGCCTAATATTTGGTAAAAAGCTGAGGTAGGCTAGGGGCTGTCAATTTTATTAGATCGAAATCGGCGCACGGTCACATCTCAAGTTTTTGCCAAATTTCAAACGTTGAGCTGTTATAGCTGAGGAAGGAAGCAACGCTCGAAAGCCGGAATATTTTTAGTATTTAGCACTAGTAACAGTTAACATTTATGGCTGGTAGTTTCAGAATTGGTCAAACCGTTAATCCACCAGAGCTGAAAAGATATTGTTAAAAACTTCCATTTTATCGGACCAAAATTTGTACCTTGGCGTCCTGCCAAAAACCCGTGTATGTGAGATATATTTTTTTTACTTTAAACGCCCTAAACGCCCTAACGCCCACCCTAAACGTTTTTTACTTTGATATGTTGGCTAACGTTGGGGGGAAAGTGGCTCTCTCCGACGATGTCGTGCCAACCCTCTCGTAGCCCACTCCCCCCCCCCCTTAAGACGGCTCATGGTGCTTAATATAAATTCTGATCCATAAGCTTTTCAGTTTCGTGTAATTGTTCTGTAATCTTTAGATATTTGAATTTGGCCTTTTGATTATACATCGCCTATCTTCAATTTTTCGTCATTTTAATAATGATACTGGAACTAGTGTTTGGGTCAATGCTGCTGTTCAACTTGTCAAGAGCAGTTGAGGGTGTAATCAGCCACGAAAAGATTCTAGAGAAGCGATTTAGGAAGCCGCCTCCAAGACCACAACATTCATCTGTGGGGTCAAACCTACAGAGAATTCAAGCATATAATAAAGGTGGTGGCCGCGGGTTTTACGGGGGATACTATTAACTTCAAGAAAGAAGCTCTGTGCCGGCCAAGGCACAGTCAATAAAATAATAACTGCATCTTGCATCTTACTATCCAATACGTTTAAATGGAAACAATGAAAGAAATTAATAAGTTAAACGTGCAAGCATGCTTTACTAAGCTGAATTTCACGTAGAATAAACCCGGCACAAACGCCCATATTATCTAATGAATGAAAACTTTTTCTTTATTTTGCTGTCATTTTCTTGCGGTAATTTGTTCAGATCCAATTCTGTATCTTCACTCAAAGTATCCTCATCCTTATGAATATTTTCAATTCCTTCTCCAGCATCCACAGGAATCTCCAGGGCTATTTCCAGGGCGGCACCTTCTTTCCTCCGTTTCGCCGCCTTTTCAAGGGCCTGTTCCACTTTGAGGTCCTCTTTAGTTTTACCTTTCCTAACAAGATTGGTTACTTCCTTACGACGAAGCAAAGTATCCTTGGTCAACGCTTCCAGGGCAGCAGTTGCAACTTGAGTCTGTCGTTTATGCATCAACGCAGTTCGATATTGCACTACAAATACAGGTACAAAAATCTTTAAAACCAGGAAGATGCCAATGTAAATTACATTTACTTGATAAATTTTTCTTTGAAGCCAACAGTCACGAATGAATGCTTAGCTGTCCTGATCATTAATAATCATCAAATAATTTTGTCAAATCGTGTGCTTCGTGGTCTCCTTGTCCTCAGCCCGGCAAATGGGCTCCACCGAGCAATCAAATGGGGTTTTATTGTCGTGTCGAATTTATACTGCAGGATCTGCGGTAGTCCTTAAATCAGGATCTGGGTCCTTCCTCCTG
This sequence comes from Trissonchulus latispiculum, assembly GCA_030248195.1. Lineage (NCBI taxonomy): Eukaryota > Metazoa > Nematoda > Enoplea > Enoplida > Ironidae > Trissonchulus > Trissonchulus latispiculum. Next base: position 11,199 of record JASAND010002756.1, read on the forward strand.
TCACCTTTTTCCATAGGTTCCACGCTGAAGATTTCCTCAAGATACCCTCCCGTGACCACTGGCTTAAGGCCATCCCTCATGTTACCCTCATACGGCTTTGAAGCAGACATTTCAGAGCATTTTATATGTCAGCTGGTTGCCCACATGCACTGGGCAGAAATTGCTGAAGACTTACTCGAATGAATCAGAATGATGAAACCCCATGCAATGCTCCAGAACCATCCAACCAAGAGAAAGGTTATGGTGCAAAATTGTGCAATTCCTACAATAATGTTGATCACGAAACTGCTCAAAATTTTACACTCCTTAACCTGTAACCTCGGCAATCCCATGCATAGAACAAAGAATCCACTAAGAATGGTTCCTAAAATATAGATATGTCCAAACATTAATTAAGATTACACACCAATTAAGGTTTCATTCATACATTAATTGAAATTGGAGTCGTGAATGGAGTAGTGTCTTTAAATTTGCGTCTTGTCAGCCGTAATGAAAACTTTAATAACCACCGTTTAAGTTGTCCTAACATTAGAATTGTTTAAATTAGCGCTAGTAAAATGCTTCCTAACCGCTGCCAGCAATGAGAAAGTTAGCTATGAGACAAAAGATAGCAGCTGGTAAAGGCAACCAGGGAACTGCTTGGTGCATGGTGGACAAATCTGTAACTGGAATATCAATCTCGGCCTTTATATCCTGATATTGCGCTGGCCCGGGCTCTTCCTTTGAAGCTGGCTCCTTGTTTGTCCTTTTATCCAGCAAAACAATACTGCCACTAGCCTAAAAGAGACAAGTACAGTAATAAAGGTACACCTCCGTGAACTCATTTTGAAAAAGAATCAATGTTGTTCGAGCCAATGCTTGTTTTGAAATATCAGCAAGACCACGAAGCTAGATATGCAAATTACCTTCCTACCACCGTAGTAATCAAACAGTTGACAGCTGAATCTACCACAGTTCACGGTAGACTAATTTTGGGTCCGTCGTAATCTTCCCAGAATTGGGGTGATGGCGTTGGGATTGGCCGAAATATCCTTGACTGGCTTGGCTTGGCTTGGCCGTAGTTTGAAGCCAATTGGCCGGCCAATTGAAAACTGCACGTTGGCCGACCGTTGGCCAGTCATTGGCCGTTGGCTGTTGGCCGGCCAACGGCCAACGGCCAACGAAAGCCAACGAAAAATTAGGCCAACGCCCAACACTACCAGAAACTGAATTGGACGCAAACATTTTGTTAAACATACACAAAATCAGGAGCAGTTTGTGGAGACAAGAAATCTGTATATAGCAAGGGAGATATAAAATAATGGGGTAGAACAGGTGACAAAAACTATTGGTTTGCTTTATGGAGGCAACAAAAAGATGTGTCTTACGCCGGTGGTTTCCAATATTCCTTCCAGTCGCCCATAATCTAAAGCCCGGTTCACACTAGAGCACAAGCACAAGCACAAGCACAGGCACAGGCACAAGCACAAGCACAACCGGTTCACACTATTGAAAACTGGCACAAGCACAAGCACAAGCACAAGCACAAGCACAACGCAGAGTTGAATTCAGTTTAACTTTTTGCACAAGCACAACGCCTACAGCCAATGAAAATTGTTTTGCACTACACACAGAAGGCGTGGCCCGGCTGAATTTCAAACTCTATTGGCTATGCTTGTGCCTCAGTGTGAACGTTTTCATCTTGTGCCTGTGCTTGTGCTTGTGCTTGTTCTTGTGCTTGTGCCTGTGCTTGTGCTTGTGCGCTAGTGTGAACCGGCCTTAACACTTTATTTATATTTGACCGAACCCAAGACCACCCTTTTGCAGCCTCAAAGTCTTCAGTATTCGAGAACCCTCCAACGTTGCTGATGGCTTTCGAAATCTTATCCACATCAACTGGCTTCTCTGAACCCATTGCAATGGCCACTACCGAATTTTTGTGGGAAGTAAGAAGCTTCCCCAGAGATTGCATTGAAGGAACAGTCATTTTCCCTTCAACGATTTATTGCTAATTATCAATAACTGAAACAAAAGTGAAGTCAAAATTATTGTTCAATAGTTAAACAAAATATTTGACAAAAGAGACCATGAAATTTAAACTTCTAATGAATAACAACGCTCCAGACGGTCCAATTTCCGACCAGTCAGCTAACTATTACATGCGTAAAGTACAAACAGCGGGAATGCAGGTATATTTTGCTCCTGTGTTCAAATTTCGCTTTTCACTTAGTCCTACAGAAGTGGTCACTGAACTAGAAGACTGTGTCTCTATCATTGTTTCCCATTAGGGCACTCTTTTCAATTTCTCCAGTTTTGACTGTTTGGTTAGGGCACCGTTCCGTTAGGGCACCCTTTACGCGTTCCTTCGATATTTCAGACTATTTGATTGTATCGTACTGGATGACTATTTTGAATAAATGTAGCTTAGTGTACGTATTTAACAATTAGTTAGACAGTTAGTTAACATGTAGTTAAAAGTATAAAAACAAATTTGTGCGAAATAGTCAAGTTCACAAATATTATTATTTCAGTCAGTATAATAAAGTTTAAAAGTTCACATTTTGAACTGTTTTAGTAATTTAAAATTCTTATTTTTAAAAATCCTAATTCTTTCTGTCCTAATTCTTAAGGCGGTAGTAATCACACTAAATACTTTTTAACACATTAATTGTTACTAAACAGGGAGAAATAGAAACACAAAGGTACAATGACACATTATATTATCTACGAATTTACACAAATTTTTAAACAGTGTCAATTTCTCTATGTGCAGTGCCCTAACGAAACCCTAACGAAGAGTAAGTGAAATAACTGAAGTGTCAGAGTGCCCCAACAAAACAGTGCCCTAATGGAAGACAATCGTCTCTATCGGCTTCAAATTTTGTGAACTGAATCACCCAATCAGGTCGAGCATTAGCTTGATTGCATTACATTACATCTCTTCGGTTTCGGCGAAAAGGGCCAACCTAAGCATACCGGAAAAATTACGTTTTGATTCCTAATTTAAGTTATTGAAGAGAGGTCTGCAGCATGATAGTTCCAGCAAGAGTTCATAAAGGATTAATAGCCTATTATATAACCTCTTGCTTCCAGTTACACTGTGGCTCTTGCAGATCTCGCTTTACTTATTCATGTTCATGTATTGGTTCTTAAACTAAGTAAACCAGTATTTCAAGACCTATAAGGTTTTTCTTCCCTGAGAAATACAACGTTTACGTCTACGAAAAAGGATTCTTAAAGCATGCACGATTAAATCATATAATAGGGCAATTTAGTCTAAGATCTATAGAAAGCAAAATGCTTCTAAACTATCATATATCAAGTCTACTGAACCTTCTCAGGTAAATTACCTTCCACTCACTGATCCCAACATTAAGGACCAAACAATATATATCAGAGAGCAGAAAATGCGAATAGAAGGGATTTTGATTCTTATTATTTTATACTACTTCTGCACTGCTGCCTATTAAATATTATAGTTTTAAAAAAGAGTTAATACAACTGGAAATGCAAACGTACAAATACAAATAGGTGAAAATTATAAGAATAAACCACTTACGAACATGCCAGCACTAAACACTGTTGTTTCTAGACATAAACTTACCTTCCTATTACAAGGTTTTAATGGCAAAATACAGTTAAGATTAGAGGCCAGTTTCGTCCGCGTCATTGTCTGATCCAAGTAGTCTCTGCTCATCTGGTGAAAGATTGTAGGCGTTTTCCTTAACATTTTAAAAATGTGCATATAAAAATCAAATTGATTAATTAGTATAATAAGGTGAAATCACTGTCACAGTTTCAGTGCGAGACAAAAGATCTCGTTGTCTTCGTCGAAGCAGTCGTCCAAGAACAAGCCTCACCTCTACATAATCGATTATGGACCCTTCACAACATGGAAGTAATAATGAGGACTCTAGCCTAGATTAGGCTAGCAACAGAGCTGAACTGAGCCCAGCCGACACTGTGAAACTATAATTTTATCAAATTTACTGTCATAGGTACTTCTGAATTTGTTCAAGTAAAAAAGATAATAAAATTATTGAAATTGATAGGAAATAGGAATATCCACGTCGTTCAGTTTTTAACTTTACGTTAAATTGAAGTTGCGTGTTAAAAATGGTGGAATTATTGACTCTCGTCAAATTGTCTGACCTTGACTTATATATTTTGAGTACTGAGTTCCAATATTCGTTAATAGCATAGCTAGGTACATATTTATAAATATTAAATATCCAATAAAACAGTGTCAAGCAGATTGCTTACATTTCCTAGCACCAATTCATGGTCAGCAGTTTCACGGAGTGGCTGGATATCTGGATGCGAAGACGCTCTGGTTAGTCTCCAACAAAGACACACAATGAATAAAACTGCCACAAAAACTGTCCACGCCAAAATAAAAATTGCCAGATAGGTCCCACTTCCAAAAGACAACAAACTAATCATCTGCATTATGCTGAAAAATAAAATCTGAAAATTGATTCCTGGTAAAGAGACTTAAAGAAATTTTTCGAAGTCTTGTTAGTGGGTTTTATCTTGCATTCTGAATCTACTAAACCTACATAGTGAAAGTTATACAAGTGAAAACTTAAAGATATAAGATTTCTATGTGTTCTTAGTGGCGTTTCATTTTAGTTGTTAGAAACCGTTAAATATGGAGTCACGAGTGAAAAGCGACATATATGTAATTAGCAGCTCATGCCAAACAAAAGGCCAATCCTCTAACAGTACATGCTAATATAATGTACGTATAGCGGAAAACGTAGAGAGGTCGGATATCGAGATAAGCACAAATGTGTCAACGACATCACACTATGCATTCCGCTAAGGATGAATGGTCGGTGACAATACATGTGATGGGCAGTTCACCCCCAATCCCCAGACTTGGTCCACCTTCCAGAGGGGTCGATCCCTCCCAGAAGCCGGAGTTTTCTGGGTTTTTTGGGCAAAAACCGGAAAATCCAATTATTCAGGCCGGTCACCCCCTCCTCCAAATTTCGCGTCCTTTACATGTCACATCCTGACTCCTACCACTTTTTGTTCTGATCCCTGTCGAACTTTAAAATATGTAATTTTGTATACAAGCATTATTCACACAAAAATCTGACACAATCATCGGAGAGATAAGGAATCAGAATATTACAACCTCTTTATGTTTATCAGTTTATGTTTTCACGTATTGAAAAGGATACAGACGAGTTGAAACATGATATAATACGAACGAAAAGGAAGCCTTCAGTCTAATGGTTCAGCAAGAGAAACTTCACCATAATCCACTTTTAAGCCATTTACTTTCACGTTTCTAACTCATTTAAGTACATTTTCGCTCATGGTCCAAGACTTCTATTTACTGGGTCTAATTACAAAGAACGCCGAAAACAAAATGTGTTTCATATTAATTCAGAAATTCCAATTTGTCAAATTCAGCTTACATACTATTGTTGAGAAAGAAATGTTGTATACTACTTTAAGTGTAAAAATTATCTGAATAAAGCCGAACAAAGCCAGCCCTCAATAAAGCTTTAATGCTTCAGAATTTAGGGCACACTTCACTAAGCAAGAGACGGCAATTATTCATCTAGGATAACGACGGCAACAAAATAATTTAGCTAATTTAGAACTAATTTTTCAGAGCTCTGACTTCTGTGATGTGTTCAGCCGTTCAGAAAATTTTGAGAAATGCAGAACTGTAAGGCTTGAAAAGAATCTTCGAACAAAGCTTTGTTAAAACGTTCTTCATATTCTTAAGGTGCATTCATAGTTCCTGTCGCAAGCAGACGCGCATAGACGCGCATCGACGATGCGTTCGTGAGCATGAATTCGTAACAAAATTGTGAAAACAACATGTTACAATCTGAGGCGTCTACGCGCGTCTCAATGCGTTCGCGACTATGAATGCACCTTTAAGGTGCATTCATAGTAGCGAACACATAGAAACGCGCGCAACGCTTACATACGCGCGCCGACTGGAATGTGCGTCTGGAACTATGAATTCACCTTTCATTGTAATAGCTTTTAGAAGCTGCTTTCTGAAAACATTCACCTTTTACCATACGGATTAGGTACGGATAGGCTGAAAATTGAGTGAGCGAATCAAGATGTTAAGCAGCCTGAGTCTTGACCATTGATAGGAACGGCAAATATCGGAAAATTAATTTTTAAACTTTGTAAAGGCCATGTAGTTATCTATCTTGGACTGGGTTTGTCGTTTCTTCTCTTCTAGCCATTAGTGGAATCATATCATGTAACAAAATTAATTGGAATGTATACATTTCCAGAAAATAGAAAATTGGACGTCTTCGTGTTAAATTGTCATAATGTTGACTTCCCACCCAGTACCAGAAGCAGGCAAAACTTCGACATTTAATCAGAAAGCAAGATGAAGTCGAGCCAGATAATGGCCTGTAGTTAAAAGAGGAGAGTTAAAATATTTTAACTGGTTTTAGCTTTGCAAGCGAGAACCGAATTAACCGCTCTTAATCCGGTGCAAGGTTAAGCGTTCTTCGGTACAGCCAAGAGTAGATGATAGGAAGAGGATGACACGGGACTCTTCCTAGTGTAATTGGCCTGTCAGATGCTCGGCACATTAAGGCAGAAATCTCGGGGAGGGGGTCAAATTTGATAATGCCCGTCCCGCAAAATCCTGCATAACTTCTTAATTGTCTAACTAGCTAAAATTAATGGTAATTAGTACTAATTTGATATGAAAATTTAAAATAAGTTTGTTATGTAAACTTTACGCTATTTATTTTTCCTTGCTAAGATGCAAAGTCAGTACTTAATTTATTATTCAAATACCCTGCTGTGTTTAAATGCTTATATCATCTGCAAACAAACAATATCAATTGTTGATTTCAAAATATTGGCCAAGTTGGCCAAATAAAATCAAATTTAGCGGAATCAGAAAATTACTGCCTTACAAAAGCGATGGAAATGGGTCGCCGTGTCTATTTGGGCCACTTTTCCGATCGGGTCACTGGGTCACCGGGTCAAGAGCTTGGATCCGGCCTTGATCCGGTTTTATTAATTTCCCACAGATTATTTCCCAGAAATTTTTGGTTTAAAACATTTAGGTCTAATTTCAATGTGATTCTGATACATGATCTGCATGTTTTAAAATTTAACTTGCACTTCAGAATTTTCACAGCTTGAGGTTCATTCAATATGGTCTCCAGCAGAATAGTGTTTGCTCTCATCGGTTCCGAGTATTGCATTGCATAGGTCTGTTAGAACAAGCTGGTTTGCAAATTATATATAACTGATTACATAAATTAGGCAACGCAGATAGCGGGATCCCGCGGGATCCCGCGGGCTCCCGCGGCCCGCGTCCATCTCTGATATAAACACACGCTTAACAACGTTAAGCTGAGCCCCCCCCCCCCCGAGATCTCGGGGGGGTCACCTTATACACGAAATTTTGACATATGGTAGGGGGTTAGCCAATCAGATTCATTTTAGTTCAACCGCATATAAACACATGGTTAACAGTGGTAACCGTGACCCCCCCCCGAGATTTCGGCCTTAATGTTCCGAGCATATGACAGGCCAATTACACTAGCAAGGGTACGGTGTCGTACTCTTGCTATTATTAACTCTTGGTACAGCCAGTAGTCGACCAAGCCATTATATCCTGGGCCTGCCATTGGCCGTTCGTTGGCCGTTAGCGGCCCAATTGGCCAGTGGCTGTTTGTTGTCCGTTGGGTCGTTGGCCTACCTTGGACGTATTGATTTTCACATCTACACTTGCTTTCTGGATTTCTTCTGTGTTCATTAGGTTTGCGTTATGTTCTTGCAAATAAAAATAATATGCGAGAGGGTTAACAGAATAATCGCAAAGTAATAAGATTTCGAAAGCCGACTGACCCATTTCTTTGTATTACCAATCTACGTAATGCTCACATCAGCGTGTATGTAATACGTGTATCGTTGAATATTATTATTCTATAAGAAGCAGGAAAACTGCTGCTTGCAGTAGCATGTAAAATGCAGCGCTGAGTCTCTTCATGTAATGTTTAGTTATGAGTGAACCTGTTTGAATGTAATTTCGCTAGCTCAAACACCAAATTTAAATTGCGTAGGTTTCTCCCCTTAAAGTTGAATTCAGCGGCATATATATTTGGAACCATTTGTAATGAAGTGAGCAAGATCAAAACGCTGATCTGTTCCAAACTCTAAACACTGTAAGCTCTTCTTCGTTACACGGAAGGTCAGCACGTCTGTTCGCAATGAAGCAGACTTAAGCACCAGATCTCTGAAAGGTGGTGTTCCAGAATCAGAGATTCTCTGCGGCCAACCTTGGTAGGGGTCTTTGTCGGTGAGTTCGTTTAAGGCTCCTGAGTTGATTTCCAATCGGACAGCAAGAGGGGTCAGCACTTGCTTCCTCGATGATGATTTCCAAATGAACAGCAAGCGGGGTCAGCACTTGCTTCCTTGATGAGCACTGGATTTGGTTGAGTTCTTCCTCACTGGATCTTCGGTTCTTTCTTGTTTGTACGGTAAACGCACCGTGCGAGAAGGCTATCGCGTCTGTGTTTGCTTGTGATAAGCTAGACGGTAAACGCACCGTAGTTTAAAGGCAAACGCGCCTTTGTCGCTTGTAATAAGACTCGGTAACTAACAAACTGGTTATTTAATGAAAAACACTACAATTACTGTTTGTACAATTCTGTGCGTTCAATACTAACAATTACTACAATACTGACGATTAGGTTACAATATAATCAGATACAGTACAAGTTTACTGTACCAGAGTTGCCAGTTACTTTCCCTTTCCTAGGCTACTATTAATATTATTCCTGTCCGGAATAATATTACAGACTTTGGTTAAGTTATTGGGACAAGGTCGATACTCGTTATTAACGCCTTTTACACCCTTTCACTCTACTAACTCTTGCTAACTCAATTTCCCTATGTGCTGTGTGTTACCCTATATGCTTGTGCTATGTTACTCTTTATACGTCCCCTTACAATAGGACTGTCAAACTAATATCACAATAATCTAAGTTACTAACGGTTAACCTAGGGACGGTCTTCGGGTGAGCCCCTGAAAGTCGGACACTGCTTTCGCTCCGACACTCAGTTCAGGGATGCTATGTGAGATAGAATTTGAGGATGAGCGAAACTGTTGGGGGTTTGGTGATCCTTCCTTACCTATCTCTAGTTAACGGAAAATTAACACAATTACACAAAGTACAAGGATTGGGGGGTCTTCTCTGATGTCTTCTCACTATCTAGATACGATGACTTCCGGCTGCTATCTAAGCTCAAGCAAGAGACAGGAGGGACTGGGCCCCAAAAATGGCGAAGATGATCAGAACTGAATACTGCATTTTGAATGGAGAATGTTAAAGTACGAGTTTGAGATTCGTAACGGTTCAATGTCAGTTCACCCTAAATGATATCAGGCGCCGGCGGAATCGTCTCTGGTCTTGACCTTAGCTAATGTTCTAAGTCCACAAAACACCTACAGTGATCAGGCTCCAAAGTTGACTGATAATTCCAAATCTGGGATCGCTTCCGGATCCAACCAACTAGTGTACTGCAATTACTGATATGACCAAAGTTCTCTGATTAAGCACTTCCACTGACTGATCCAAGCCGACTAGTTCACCACTTCGATTCTGAACTGGAGACGATCCGCGCACCTGAATCAAATGGGTTAAAACCCATTAATACAAGGTCACGGTGCGGGAATCGAACCCAGCAACCATTACTCGTTCTTTCGCTTTCCTGGCCCAAAATGTGCCTTTTGGGCCCTATTTGAACTTATGAATTGACGAAATGACACAAAACCACTGGTTATTGCCTTTTTGACAAAACTAACTGTTCGTAGTAATTTCTTGTTACAAAACAGGCCTTCCTTGGCCATTTTAGATTACAACTTGGTGATTTTGAGTAAACTAGAAGTAATTCTTTGCGTAGACAAAATGATTCGTAATGTTCTCACTTCTGGACCCAAATCGGGTCTTGATGACTTACAGTTATACGAAACGACTCTTAAAAACGTGTAAACTTCGCTGTCCATACATTATTTGAAAACCGTGCTAGTTGCCGTCCTTTTTTTGCACAAACCGGGCCGCCTGGCCCGTCTTAGATTAATACAAACAGATCCTGACAGAACTTTACAGGTTCGCTTGAACAGATTAAACGACCGAACGAAACTTGTGCTTTTGGCCTAGTTCTGGCCCACTTTTGTTGATTTGCCACGGGAAACAGGCTTGTTTCCCGTGGCCCGCTGCTATTCCTGAGGGTACACAAAACTTGATGTCTTTACTTAAATTTCCAGTGTTGGAAGATGGTCAGCTATTTATTGTTTTACTACAATTAACCTAGCTACTGCCTACTTACCTATGCATATTAAACTACTAAAAAACTACGTAATGTTAACTTAAGAATTAATACTGCTGTTTATTTAATTGAACGTTCTATGGCTAATCAGTTTTCCTACCTACATTGATAAAATAAACTAAAGGCTACTTTGTGGGTGAGTTTTTGCACATAATTATTATTAACTGTTTTCTTACCAAAAATGCAAAAACTCACTCACTCACTGTCTCAGCAGCCATTTTACGCAGTCCCTACTTACCGACCTACCGACCTACCGAACTACGTCTACTTCTAAATCTACCTGCCCCTTATCCTAGTGCCCTAACAGGGGACGTGCCGAACCGCTATTCGATCCGGTGCTGGCAACCCCAGCAGCCAGCCGAGTGATAGACGCGCAATCTACCACCCTTTCACACGAGCACATAATTGCATTCGTGCAAAACTGGCAGATAAATTAACAAAATTTCGATGAACACGGATTTGAGTAAAAGTTATATATTTTTTGTAGAGCTTGAAAAACTGAGCATTTTTTGTGCTTACAGCACCAAAAAATGTAAAGTTATTAGTGAGAAAAACATCTTTAAAGTTTGTTTCCACATATGCATAATTACACATGTAATGTATTAATTGAACTGCACACATGCTAATTTGCTACACTGCTGTCTTATATAGGCTAGTTTTGAACTTGTTCTGATTGTAACCCGTTAGCTCAATGGAAGAGCACTGGACCAATTACTCCAGAGATCCTGAGTTCGAACCTCAGTACGGGTCTACTTCTTTTCTTTTTGTTTAATTCGTCTTTTGGCCTTTGACATGGGAAATTAAGTGATTACGGTAACGACCGTGAGCCCATGATAAGTTTTAGGCCAAGACTATTACTAGCCCTATCTTAACTAGACTTAACTACTTCCCCAATTATTAATAACGCCAGCTAATTAATATAACAAGACTGCAACTATTTTCTTACCTAGAACTGATTTAAACTGCCAGTCCGCTAATCGGACATTTGTTGTGAAATTCTTGCTAGTGACAGATTTCTACCTATTTTATGCATTATTTACTTGTCTAAACCGGCTTGGATTTCATGGATGCAGCTCATCCGTCCCCTAATCGCAGGGCGACCTACACGGATGACAGGAAATCCGACAGACCTGCAGACCTAATGGGGGTCCCCGTGACCCTAGGCTGCAGAATCTGCCCTAGCCGTTAAACAGAACAATTTTTTAAGCAAGGTCTTATATTGCACTCACTCCGAAATTGACAATTTTTACATCAGACACGCGTCTAAACCTAAACTGGAACAAATCCCTGATTATTTGTAGTTAAGGGCCAAATTGCTACTCAATTTGGCCCAGTTCCTGCCTAATATCTGAGCAATTACACATTCATTCTGGCATTTCCAAGACCCTTATCGAACAAAGGGAGTTTACATGGTCTGCCCTCAATTACACTCGCAATCACACATTTTTGGTTGATAATTCACACTTGAAAGGGGCTAAACTTGGAACCTTATAATCCATAAGGAATTTACCCAAGAAGCTGACTACGTAAATTTGGAGTTCACATTCACACAATCAAGGCCAGAATCACACCAATAACAACATAAATGACTACACATTATAATATAAATCTAACACATTCCTACCTAAACCTACTTAAATCTACCTAAATCTACCTATTCTTTGTATGCACGCTCTGTTGTATTTTTGGGATTAACGGGTCTCCGTCTGGAGCCCAAAGTTTGTAAGTTTGCAACTTTAAACGAGACTATGAACTTTTGAAACTTTGAAAGTTTTATTGGAAAGCAAACGAGTAATAATTGCTCGGCAATTATTACTAAACAACAACAATTAATTCCGCTAAGGACAGCTCGATTAGATTAACTTTGGGGAAGCCGGCCATTCCCCTCGAAAGGACTGAATAATTAACGATCAAAACAACTTCTGAGTTTTAAGTCCTATTAGTTTTAGGTAGCCGACCTACACAATTAGCATAGCACAATCACAAATAACAGTTTTAACTTCAGTAGTGCCTAACTTCATGAATATGGCCGGCAATTCCTAATTGCCGGCTGTGGGGAGAATTGTTCCCTAGAACTAACTCAGTTCAGAACACGAGGTCATAGCCAAGGGACCTCCTACCTCAACTCAAGGGTGGGTCCCCACTCAAAATCCCTTCATTACTAAATAACCCCAAAAAATGTGAAAAAGGTAAAAATGACTGGCCACGAGGGCTTAGTGATAAAAACTGAAACACACTGGCCACGAGGGCTCACTGGTTGAAAAACGCAGAACTGGCCACGAGGGCTCGCTGAGTGAAAAACGTTAAAAAACTGGCCACGAGGGCTCGCTGATTGAAGATTGCAAGGACTGGCCACGAGGGCCCACTGGATAAAAGCAGAAGTAAAAAGACTGGCCACGAGGGCTCGCTAATTTTGAATTGCTGGTGGGCCAAAAAGGGGCTGTAATTTAACTAAAATTAAAGGCCCGAAGGCCGAAAAAACCAATGTAAAAATAGGCCAAAAAGGGCCTTCTGAAACCCTAAAAAAGAGCGCGTTTTCTGTGCTTCTGGCCGAGCATAATACGCTCATATGGCCCTACTTCTTGCGTGTCTTTGCTTCGTGTTGGCTTAGTTCATCTCCTCTGACCTGTGTGGGCCAGAGGAGGTCCTAACTCGTGGTCCTAAGGGGGGGGGGGTGAAAAGTGCGTTGGGGGTTCTCCGGCCAAAACGCTGGCACACCAGGAGACGCACTAGAAGGAGGGATACACGGCCGCTCTCGGCCGGAGCTGAAGCAAAGACTGACTGGAAATTTTGAATTTCCAGTCAGTCTACCTCACGCCTTGAGGTGGACGGGATTTCCAGACTCTTCTGGAAATCCCCTTTGTGGGTGCAGGCAGACCCGACGTGGGCTGTTTGCACGCCTGGCCCACCAAGACGGAGATTTATGGGGGGTCTGGCTTTATGACCCCTTTGTGTGCAAAATTTTCGGAGCTGAATCTCCAGAAACTTTCCAGACCTTTTGGTTAACACATAAAAGGTAACCAAAGGGGAAAGTTTCTGATAAAAGCAAAAATTCTCATGAAATGAAAAATGAAACAATACGAAAAATTGGCCTCTCAGGGCCTAATATGGAAAAATAAAACTTAAGTACTGTTGTCGCTGCAAACTTTTGTAAATTTTATGTTTTTGTATTTTTCAGGCGTTCCCTTATTCACTGGCTCCTTTCTCTTCCTTTTAGACACGATTTCTCGGCCAGGAACAAGGGAAGCCGCCTTGTTAATCCCAGCAACAATTGCTCTCCCTCACTAGCGCTGGAGGTTCCTACCGTAAGAACGGGAGGGCAATTGTTGCGCAAAAGTTGTGCATACAAAGAGCAACTTAATTTTCTAGCTAATAAAAACTGCATGACAATAATCTACGTACGTAATTACCTAAGACCACTTAGTTTCTTTTTATTTAAACAATTTGGGAGAGGGTTACGCCCCCTCCAAACCTATTGTTACCTATGAACACACGCTAAGACTTTTTCTCTGCGAGGCAAATCTTCACTGGGAGAGGGCCAACAGAAGCCCAAGAATGGATAGGGATGAATGAAAACATGAATGGGCGTAACAACAAGTGTTTGTTACGCCCACTTAAAGAGTTTACGTAAGGTTAAAATTAAGGAATTAAATTTTAAAGTACAAAGTTATTTTAACCCATAACTTTCGCAATATTGGGAGTTAAAAGACCGGGTTTGGATTTTTGGAACCAGGAAGAAATTGCCTTTCAGATAAACCTAAGTTATATTTTCACTCAAAATTGTCAAAATTCATTAATTATTGCCTAATTAACACTAATTAGGCCTAACTAGCACATATTAGTGCTCCCAAACCATATTTCGCATACCTAGCTACGAATAATTAAGTTTAAATGACCCATCTTCCAACGTACGACCGTATATGTTACTTTTAACTGCAATTTCTGTAATAATTCACAACTTTCTGAGTGATACTTTTTGATAACTTTCCTCTTCACTTGTATGAATTTACTTTACATGAAATTTTGAACCATTTTCAAACAACAGGAGGCCCGTTAAGGCCTAGGGAAGAGTAACGACTCCTCCGTTAGTTGATCAAAGGCTATAGTTATGGGCCTATTACTGACCCTGGAGTGGTAACGACCTCTCCGTTAATAGTTAGCCCTGATCAATCCTTATTAGCTCATATTACGCTGGGTGCCTATCCTATTCTGGCACTACCTATGTAGGTTATAACGGTATTTTTTAACCTTATTTCTTTCACCTAGATTCTACTGAGTTCTTATTCTCTTCTTGCGCTGTTCATTCGTGCTCTAACACTATTATAACCCTAGTTTCTTAACCACGCTAGAACCTATGTCCCGTTTAGTAAGCTGTGAGTGATTTGAATTATTTGAACCGACTGGCAACTCTGGTATTCACAAGAACAATAGATAATTACAAAGATTGCTTGGACGTTCACACACTACATTCTAGGTTCTGAATAACTGATTCCAAAAGCAACAAACAATAACAATTCTAGTTCCTACCGCAATTCATGATTTTAATGAGTTTCCTTAGCTTTTTTTGGCTTTTACTTCATCCGTAACATTACACATTTTTGTAAATAATAATTATCGGTCAATTAGTCGCTGGCGGACCAACGACCAAAGTCCAAAGTTGGAAATATTCGACACGTTTAGTTTCATGTAATACAGTTATATAGTAGATGCGCCCAATCTGCGTCACCTTTTGTCCACGCATAAAGTGTGTTCACTTTGATTAACTGTAACTTTTGAAAGATCAAAGCTTATGAAATAAAACTTTACAGAAGTGTCAAGTGCATCTACTTCTACATTCCTTTAAATTTTGACTGTTTTAGATAGAGCATACCGTAAGTTATAGCTGTTTTTTGCCAAAAAAGTGCAGTTTTTCGTTGTCAAAGGATTGTTCCCTAAAGTGCGTCGGTCGTGTCTTAAAGTGCGTCATTTAAAAACTCCTATGATTTGCATTAAAAAACTAAACTTTGAGACGTTATATCTTCCATTTCCTACAATTTTATGCTACGAAAATTTTTTATATGGTAGTTGGCTTGTTCATAAACAATATATATCAAAATCAACAAAATCTGTGATCTTCGAAAAATTTGTTAAAATGCTACTACTGTGTTATTTCAAGTGAATTTGAGTTGCAAATTAAGCTTTGACAATTTATAAAATGTAATTTTATGATTTAAAGCCCGAAACAACGACTTTTACTAAAAAATAAAATGCCATAAAAACAGAAAATTTGGTATCAGATTGCTCAGAATTATTCCGAGGATTGTGCTTTTCCACTTATTTTTGTCTTAGGTTAAGTTATGGAGCCAGTATTTGCATTTATTTGAAGCAAATTTACACGTAAAAGATACGAACGCACATTAGGGATATTTGCGCAAAAAGTTAATTTAGAGCGACGCACTTTAGGCACTGATCGATCAGTGGTTCCAGCAAAGTCGGAATTTCTCAGTTCTAGTACGGCGAAATCAGGAATTGTTTATATTTTTGGAATCAGCAGATTCTAGCGAACAATAGCTGACTCTTTAAAAGTTGTTAGATATTAAGGTTGTTAGGTGCATAAAACTGAATTTGGGACATTGCATAAACTTTGGCGGACAACGGGTGTTTTATTCAAAGTATATTGAATTTTGTAGTATTGTGCATGGTAGTGATGTTTCAGCACCTGAAACTGAAACTGAAAATATTTTCAGTCAGTACATATTTCAGTTTCAGCACCTAAAACTGAAACTGAAACTGAAAATAGTAGAGCTCGACGCCTTTAACTGAAGCTGAAAATGCAAAAAATCGACAACTGAAACTAAAACTGAAACTGAAACTGAAATTATTTTGATTTGCCGCCTGAAACTGAAACTGAAATTCTGAAGGAAACAGACCTGAAACTGAAACTGAAATAATTTCAGTCGACCATTGAATCTGAAAATAATTTCAGCTCTTGCTAGGCCTGAAAGTATCAATCTATTTAAGTCTACGCTTAGACTGAAAATTGTAATTTCAGTCAGACTACGCTTAGCCTGAAACTTGTAATTTCAGACTACGCTTAGCCTGAAAATACCCTTTTCAGATGATGTGTCACCTGAAATTTTTATCAGCTCGAACATATGTACTTGAAACATTACAAGCAATATGCTGTTGTACTGTATATAAAATGAATTTATTCTGTCTAGTAGATTTACATAGGTATAGGTATACCTAGATACGTTCCATTCTCGCAAAACAGACAATAGCAGTCACAAATTTTACAGATGTTTTATACATTGAACTGAACTGTTGCATATTGACTTTTTACTGAAGTTTTACTGATTATACTACAACCTAACTAAATAGTGTGTTTTAAGACGTTCCATAAGGTATAAAGTTAGAATTTTAATAGTGAAAAATATAAAAATAAAATTTTAGTCTAGGTCTGAAACTGAAACTGAAAATAATTTCAATCAGGCCTGAAACTGAAAGTGAAAATAATTTGATTCAGGCCTGAAACTGAATCTGAATCTGAAATTCCGACGAGCGCCGCCTGAAACTGAAACTGAAAATCAAATAAAATGAGACCTGGAACTGAAACTGAATCTGAAACTGAAATTCCGACGAGTAACCGCCTTAAACTGAAACTGAAATTCCTCAATCAGCAGGCCTGAAACTGAATCTGAAACTAAAACTGAAAATAAATGGGCCGCCTGAAACATCACTAGTGCATGGTCAACAAATTTTTAGGAAATATTTTTTACACCATTGCATAGAGCTTGAATAGACCTGCTCAGAAATGTAAAAACTTTAGGATATCTTCCATTCTGTAGTGCACCAGATAACTTTAAACGGCTGAGTGACGCACTTTGGTGTATGACGCACATTGGGCGAATCTACTATATATATGCTCTATGTATTGAGCGTAGTCGAAGTTTTATTTTTCCGACTTACTGAAGTGAAGTGAATTTTTCGGACTTGCTAAGTCCAAACGTTTAATGTTCCATTTTTGACCATCTGTAAAAATTGACTACACTGGTTTGCACCAAATGTGATTATAGCAAATGATTAGCGAATTTCGTGCTAAGCAATTGCTTAGCAAGTGCTTAATCCCAAACTCCTTTGAACCAAATCTGATTAAGTTAATCAACTGCTAAGCAGATGCTAATCAAGTGCTCAAGAAGTAAATATTTAATCCTCTTCTGGAGGAGGAGGATTAACTGTGAAATTCCTGCAAGTTTTCAAAATTATTGCTATCTGCAGTCAACCGTAATGGCGAAAATGTTTGCTGGATAGCTAGAGGTTTCCCACTTTGCTGCTAATAGCAAGAAACCAAATCGCTAAACAATTTGCAAGGTTTAGCGAGACGAAACACGAAAGCATTTTAAGATTCTTAAATATATATTTGGAAATATTCGACACGTTTAGTTTCATGTAATACAGTTAACACAACAACAGTACTCATCCCAGATCATGTATAATTCAACCGATTTAATTCAAAAATTGATTTCTTGCATCAAATTTAAAGACTGCTGATGTATTTCCTGAGAAAAAGTTAAGCAAGTGATTAGCAGATGCGACAGTTCTTTCAATCACATGATTATCAAAAAGTCTATTTTTTCAATGTTCATTTTTTCAGGGCAAGTTTGGTATCATTCGAAAGCTGGAGATTTCAAAAAAATAAACTTTTTTATCGTTAATTAGTTTTGGCTACTTAGCAGTTTTTCTAATCCGCAAACTGCCTTTATAGTTCATGATGGCCACTCCGCGGCCCGCGCACCCTCATGATACGGACATATTAGCATAATGTATCAAAGAATGATATTATTCCATGATAATACAACAAGGAAGTGGGCGACGGGCGTATATAGTGTAAATAAACTATTCTATCTATTTAAAATAAAGAAAAATACCAACTTTAGCAATGTTTGGGGGTTTGCAGGAAGAATTCCCATCTGGGCTTGAAAACTGCACGTTGGTCGCCCGTAACGGCCAATTGGACATTGGCTGGTGGACAGTTAATGGCTGTTGTTACCATGCTTTCCGTTTTCGGTTCAGCTGTCACTAATGAATTCTTTAGTGACCGTGTGGCCGAATGGCTAAGGGGTTGAACTTAGGATCGATTCCCACCTTAGCCATAATGACGTTACATTGTTTCCATGAGCAAGAAACTTAGGTCACTGCTCCGCCGGTCGGATGAGGCGTTGAATTGGTGGGCCCGTGTGCTGCCTTGCTGGGGGTGGTGCACGCTAAAGAACCCTTAATCCACTTATCGTCAAGAGTAAGGCGCGGAGTTCCCGGTGCAGTGCCTCAACCGATGAAAATTTGAAAATAGGGCAAAATAGAGGGATTTTGCCAGTAAAATATAGGGCGAAATATAGGGATACTTAACTCTTGTTACAAGCGAACTTCCAGCAACTTTTTTATGCACACACAATATGTGAGTTTACGGAGTGAGGCAAACTCCTACCTAAAGGTTTAAATCAAACCTCAGCAGGTTATTCAGATTTTTTCAGAATTCGCAAAATTCCCGGTTAAAGTTTTTCGACAGGTTATTGGTGTTAAAAAGGAATTTCAGAAAATTTTTGAAACTTTTTAAAAATTCCCCTAAAAAATTTAAAATGAAACAGTCTCCCTCTACAATAGTAACGATATTTATCGATCAAAACTGGGGAAGCACCTGGGACAGGTCAGGCCCCGATCTCGAGCTCCCGAGATTTTGTGATATCTTTTAATGACTGTAGGACATATTTTGACCAAAATGTTAAAATTCGAAAGCCCAAAGTATGGCAAATTAATTGTTAAGAAGTTTCGATTTCTCACCGATTTGAATGAAAAAACAAATACAAGCGTCCACTGGTAGATCCAAGAATTCGCGACTGGGGGTGCGGTGCTTCACGAGCAAACGTTCGCAAGATTGAAATTGAAGAAATGATTTGTTTTTACAATAAAATCGGTCATAAAATCTTTAATTCTTTGCATTTCGAAGAACCGCTAACATTTCTATAAGTATGGCAATTTCTAGGCCAAAATGGAAATTTTCAATAAAAACTTCGGGAGCATTTCACGCATTTTCTTCATAAATACTATAAATATGCTATTAAGAAGAAAATTCTAGCAGGCGGCACGCAATTTTCTGGTCCTTTCTCCCATTTTTCTCCTTAATTTTTCCTAATTGAATCAAGACGGGGAGGGGGCGGCCGCCGGCCTCACCTGGCCCCGACCTGCAAGCGTCTGTAATTCTGTATCCATTGCGTTTGTATTCTTATTGCACTATTTGAATTTTTCAGAAAAGTTTCAATTTGGGCTCAAGTCTTTCAGGTCCTGATGAGGTTCGAGACCGACCCGGTGCATAAGTGGTTTGAAAAATCTAAGTAACTTTAAAAGCGAGCCTAAGATATACACTACAAAACTATATATAAGTTTTTCCGCAATTTTTTTCCGAAAAAGCTAACCCTTTTTGTGTATGAAATTTTCAGAGAATGGTGACTTTGGGAAAAATAGCTAATTCTGCTGCCGAAAGCACTGAAAAGACAACGAGGTTGTCATTGTATGCTGGCATTTGTTTAGTCATTTTAATCTTAAAAACAGTGATTTTTCGAGTTTTTACCTCAAAAATGCTAATTTTCCGCTAAAAATTTAGGTAAATTTACGCATTGGGCTCGCCCCCACCACTTTGTGGAAGCCCCCCCCCCCACTTCCCCCTCCCTAGGGGGGGGGGAGGGGAGACGAAGCCCCCCCAACTTTCAAAACCCAAAAAAGGCCAGGTACGTAGCGTCAGTATCAGTACTTTCAAGTTTGGCACAAAACAAAATATTACTTCGACCTTGTCTCGACATTTGCGAAACGATTTTTTGCAAACACGGTCTTCCTCAAACTTTGAAAATTCACAGAAATCAATAAAACCAACTTTTATCACTCCTCCTAGTCGAGACTAAACGTAAGCAAATTTTTAGAACATTTCCGCTGCAGAAAGGTCTTCCTAACTTTTCCATTGCCCTAGGTTTAACACGTGTCCGGATGCTTATTAATTTGAACGGAGGAAGGAAACATTTATTTATGCACTGAAAGCGACTCTTGTGTTGGGGATCCACGAGGCCAATAAAATCTAAAAACGTTGCCAAAATCGAGAGCCCGCTATCAACTTATGCATAGAAGCTGAGCGTAGGATGACGAAAGAGCTCTCTCTAACAGAGAGCTACTTATATATACAGCTGCATTAAAAAGAGTACGCCGCAGGCGAAATTTGTTTCATATTTAAAAATTAACCTCAAGTGTTAAAGCAAGAAAGTTTAGTTCTGTAAAGGTTGAATTAACAACAGTGTACCTAAAAATAGGGAAAAATAGGGTGATTTCGCTCAATACAGGGAAAAATAGGGCGACTCCGAAAAAATAGGATAGTTGAAGCCCTGCCGGTGGAAAGGTAACCCCCTTGGGATATACCAGCACTTCTGCAGTGTGGTCCGCCTACCTCCTGCGAGCGAGTGCTGGGTGCAAACGAGTCATGTACTCAAAATGGATCACACAACTTTCCGGGTTTGTCTCTGATCCCACCTCATCTGCGCTTGGGGCTTGGAGTGTCGAAAGATGTGTGAGACGTGCGCATGAGCAGTTAATGGATGTCTTACTATCGGAGCCGAAAGGCCAAGAAGGTGTCTACTCCAGCTTCCCATTGTGGGACAGCATTCAGGCGACGAAGCGAAAGTCATACTAGCTATGATTGATGGGGAGGGAGAAAGGTTAGCGCCCTCATATAGCCTCTTGGCTGAGTAGCCCGGCAATAACAACAACAATTCTTTAGTAGTATATCATTTGTCACCCTTATCATAGGGGTCGCGGCAGCGACCCCTATAATATGTGTCAAAAGTCCCTGGAGACACCGTAAAATAAGCTGCGCAGAGGCTGCGCAAAATCCTGCGCAGATTTCATGCGCAAATTGTAGAGCACATCGAGTTTAGTATGTGTGCGAAGTTTCAGCCCCGTATCACTTTCCGTTAAAAAGTTGCGCCCCGGACCGGTTATGGCGGCGATGTTTTTTTTTCCGGTTTCTCCTATTTAATGGTCGTATTGTCCTAACTTTCCGCCTCTTTCACGTAATCTGCAGCGGAGGCCGGACCTAAAGGGGTATAGGGTCTGGTAGTACCCCATGCGCCATTTAAGAATCGCTACTTTTTTTGCGCCGCAGGTGCGCCACAGCGCCGCAGCTGCGCCGCAAAGTCGGCTCAGAGCGAAAAGTGACCATTTTTGTGGTCGCTGCGCAGCTCGAACGTTAAGAGCTGGAGCCGATTTCTTTTTATATTCAGAAACTACATATATTGAACTAACTAAATAGCTAAGTCTCGTTTCTCTATCACTTCCCATGCGACCACAGTGGCCGGTCAAAAATGGTGAAAATCAAGGTTTTTTTTTAGGCCATAGCTTAGGCCATGGCCTAAATTTATGAGTCGATGGCCTAAAGAATTTTGGCCGTTGAGGCCATTTGGCCTAAATTTTTCGACGAAAACCCAGCTAAATTTTATTAATTTTTAATTAAAAACAGCAATTTTCTAAAAAATTTTCGCGCCTTCGGCGCGAATTTCCTACATTTTCACTTTTATTTCTTAGCTGCGCCAGCTACCAGCTAGTTACATTGTCTATTTGCACTTATAAATACACATTCTAGTTATAATTTTCATTTACTATTATAAAGATTTCAGCGAAGAAATGCTATTTTAGTATGTAGTTTAACTTTATTTCTGTTAGTTTAATTTTTTCTTTCTTTGGTTCTCTTGTATATATACTCGTATGCTCCTACCTGTTTTAATTTTCAATAAAAATTAATTAACTCATTAATACTGTCGTGCACTATTATTTCTATGGAAACAAGGTTCTGATTCTGCCATTTTAAGATAAAAACGTAGTTTTTCTGGTCTGTTAAACAGTGACGATGGCGATTTTTGTTGTTAAACAGCGATTTTTGAATATATAGCGCGTGAATACATGATAACTGTAATTTTAACAATGCGTACAATAACGCGCAACCTAAAAATTAACAAAATTTGGATGGCCTAAATTTTTTGGCTGATGGCCTAAAAAATTTCAGTCGTTGAGGCCATTTAGCCTAAAGTTCGGCGACCAAAAAAAACCCTGGTGAAAATTCGAAAAATGAAAAATCGAAATTTCTCGCTGTGTATTCAACTTAGAAAGCTCAATTCTTTCATACAAAGGTTTTCTGGCACGGCGAATTGATTCCCGTAAGCAGTTTTGTCGTCGGACCCACCCATATTGCTGGGCTGGTTCCACTTTGCTGTCGGGAGGGTCAAGTCGGTACCGACTTCCAAGAACACCATATAGGACTGTGCATAGCCTCTCAAAACTTTGTCCATAGGGGTTTTCTGGTGCGCCCAGCTCATTTCCGGTGTCCGTTTTGCCGTCCGACCCACCCATTTTGCTGGGCTGGTTCCACTTTGCTGTCGGGAGGGTCAAGTCGGTACCGACTTACAAGAACACCATACAGGACTGTGCATGGCCTCTCAAAACTATGTCCATAGGGGTTTTCTGGTGCGCCCAGCTCATTTCCGGTGTCCGTTTTGCCGTCCGACCCACCCATTTTGCTGGGCTGGTTCCACTTTGCTGTCGGGAGGGTCAAGGTCAGGGGTCAAGTGGTCAAAAATAAAATTTTTCAAAAGTGGTCAAATTTGGTACCAAATGAAAGCCCTAAGCGAGCTGAGCAACTTTTGTCATAGAACTGCATGCTCAAAATGGCTGTGGAGTGCTGTGGTAGGGGGGTGGGGACTTAGGCGATTTTGGGTCAAAAATTAAAATTTTCAAAAGTGGTCAAATTTGGTACCAAATGAAAGCCCGCATCGAACAGAGCAACTTTTGTCATAGAAGTGCGTACCTAAAGTGGCTGTAGAGGGCTGTGGTGGGGTGGGGTGGGGACTTAGGCGATTTTGGATCAAAAATGAAAGTTTTCAAAAGTGGTCAAATTTGGTATCAAATGAAAGCCCTAAGCGAGCGGAGCAACTTTTGTCATAGAACTGCATGCTCAAAGTGGCTGTAGAGTGCTGTGGTGGGGTGGGGTGGGGACTTAGGCGATTTTCGGTCAAAAATGAAAGTTTTCAAAAGTGGTCAAATTTGGTACCAAATGAAAGCCCTAAGCGAGCTGAGCAACTTTTGTCATAGAACTGCATGCTCAAAGTGGCTGTAGAGTGCTGTGGTGGGGTGGGGTGGGGACTTAGGCGATTTTGGGTCAAAAATTAAAATTTTCAAAAGTGGTCAAATTTCGAGTCAAATGAAGGCCCGCATCTAACTGAACAACTTTCGCCATAGAACCACCCACCCAAAGTGGCTGTGTCGGATTTATATACTTGCTTTCTCAACCGGAATTTAAACGACAGACATAGGCCCAACACACATATTATCCCCTTTTGTGTGGAGCATTTTTGTTACTTGTGCCAAAAATACCTGCAAGACCACCTATAATAAGACCTGCACAGGTGTAAAACTAGAGTAGGGAGAAAAATTTCACTGGAACAAATCTGCCAGAATTTGCACTGAAACTGGAACCGAAATACCCTAGTCTAGAACAGGGTATTTTTAGGGAATTTTTTTCCGGGGGGGGGGGGGCGGGCCCGGGGGGGGGGGGAAGATTTTTTTCAAAAAACTGAGCTAAAAGTTGGTATTTTTCGCGTATTTTACACGTGGAAAGGCAAAAGGTTATCAAAAATGCCAGGATTTAAGCTAAAAATAGCCATTTTTACGAAAAAATCTCCGGCGAAACCGAAAAATTTTGAAAATTAGCCTATTTTTGGCAAAAATTTGGGCCCCAAAAAATCCCGGGGGGGAGCAAAAATCCCGGGAGGGGGCGATTTCGGGGAGAAGGCATTTTCGGGGGAGGTCAATTTTCGGCCCCCAGCCGTAAAAAATACCCTTGTCTAATGGGGAAAGGGAGCGGGTATCAAAACTGGCCTCAGCACTGGAAAAGCTAAACAAGCATTATCCTTTATTTACAAACTGAACAAAACAATATCTAACAAAGCATAGCATGCTGTTATCAGGTTAAAATAAATTGAATTTAACTTTATATTTCAATATTTAAATTAATTACTATAAGAACAGTCTCCTGTCAACGTCATATACAGCAACCTGAAAAAATTGTACAACCAAACATAAAAACAAAATACACTCAGCATAAATTAATATACAGTTATCATAATACATTAAATACAGTAAGTTATACCAGCAGGGTA
This sequence comes from Trissonchulus latispiculum, assembly GCA_030248195.1. NCBI lineage: Eukaryota > Metazoa > Nematoda > Enoplea > Enoplida > Ironidae > Trissonchulus > Trissonchulus latispiculum. Next base: position 35,747 of record JASAND010002756.1, read on the forward strand.
TAAATAGAACCACAACCTTCAAATACGCCGCATATACAAAGTAAAGTAAAATAATAAAATGACTCAGCCAAACGGTGAGAGCAGGTAAAAGCGTGGCAAACGCCATACCCTCTTTTCACCACAGCCAGCGTGGCTGTATGCCCGGCCTGGACTAAAAGGAGGTCCCGAACCCCAGTGCATGTATAACAACGCAATTCTGGAAAACGTCTTATCTTGATTTCTCGGTTTAGTGTTTTTGCCGGGCCTTGCAGCAACTGAATGAGAATATGTTCTGCAAATACAGCGATTTCCGATGTTTATTGTTTAGTCGCATTAAAAGTTGGTCGCGGCATTTGTATTTTCATATTGGAACGATGGACGAAAAAGTGTAGAAAAACAGTGAAGAATTAACGCTTGTGTGAATATTAAACAAACTGGCAAATGAGAAATCATAGTTTTTAAATTTTTTAAATGCAAAAGACAGGTCTTGGTTCTATGTAGTCTCGGGAATATATAGTTTAGTCTATCCTAGCACCTATAAGCATGTAACAAAGTGCTAGCATATTTTGATTGACTCCAAAAATTTTATTCATCCATTAATCATCGAACAAAGCCGCTTTCTACGAGAATAAAACGTGTTTGCAGCACATATCCAGCTACAGCACAATACAAGACAACCAAGAAAACCAACAAGAGTACAAGTAAATGCGCCATGCCTTACTAAACAAGCTTAATCTGTCCAGAACAGTTTTTACAACAATTTACAGTCAGATACTTTAAGGCCATAGCCTCCGAATGTCCATGAACTTCACAAAGACGTCTCCAACGTTCCCGACAAGGATCACAGGGGTCATCTGGTGGGCTGGAAGAACCTCCACTTTCATCGCACGGCGAACTTCGAGCCAAAGCCGCTATGTCCACAGAAATAAACTGAAACGAAAAGAATGAAATGGGGTATATCTATGCTAAGAGAGCATATCATTACGACACGCCACCACCGCTGCTTGGCTTGTTGGCAAATACATCAGAACTTACTTTAAAGGATTTGGAATATAACATATATAACCGGCATTTTTTAGTGGAGGGGGGTGGGCCCCCCCACTTTCGGTTCCCCCCTCCACTTTCCGGAGCCCCCCACTTTTCGGCAAGGCCCCACCCCTTTTTTGGGGTCGCCCAAAAGTGTCAAAAAATTAGGTTTTTGAGCTCATATTGTCAAAAAGTTTCTCAATTTTTAGCTAATTTATACGTTTATACATTTTGAGCTTAAACACAGCGATTTTTGCGTTTTTACCTTAAAAAAGCAAATTTTTCGCTAAAAATTTCGGTATATTTTACCTTTGGGTCGCCCCCACTTTTCGAAGCCCCCCACCCCCCCCTCGGGGGGGGGGGCACCTCCCCACTTTCAAAACCTAAAAAATGCAAGCATAATATCCTCAATCAAAGTTTCTTACAGAGTATAATTTCAAAATACAGTACTGACAAATCACAAAAAGTTAACTTACATCAAGGATGGACTGTTCAGTCCTTGATCTTAAGAAGTAGACGCTGATGTGGCAAGGTTTGACTATCCTCCAAGACTGTACTATGACCAAGCAGAGACATTTATGCAAAGAATCACTCAAACTGCGAATAGACGAAATCAGATCACTGGTAGAGCACACATTCGTCAGCTTAGAATCGTGGGATTGAATCTATCATTCAGTTCGTTAAGTCTACTGAAATGGAATAGAGCTCATCTCAAAAAATTGACACTGAATGGAATAATGCAGCACGATGATTTTACTGTACTCTTAGCGATTTCAAAACGCCCTAAGCAAAAGCACCCCTCCCCAACTTTTGGCGCTGGGTTAGACGTCTCAGATTCTCGAGTGAGAAAAAGTCTATAGATTCTTGCTACTACGCAGATTAGATAATTCTGGAACTGTAAACTACAAGGAAATGTAAAAATTAAAAAACCTCAGGTAGTGCGCTCACACTTCCTAATTATACAATTTGTTAAATTATATCTGGACTTATTCTAGCGGGGTGGGTGGGCAGGCCCGGCCAGAAGTCCCGCCTCCTCCAAAAACCCAATACATGGTGAAGTTTCCTGACAGGATATCCAGGGAGGGGGCCTTCCCAGGGTTTGCAGTCTATAGGTAGCAAGGGGCCAGGCACCTGATGATTAAATGGTGAAGGTCTTCGTCTTCTTCACCACACCTTGGGCAAAGTGGAGAGCCCTCCTTCCCAATCCAGAATCGGTAGGCTGTGAGAAAACTACAGTGTCCACCTGATCTGAGTTGGGAAAGGATATTTTTCTGCTTTTTTGGTGAGTCCACATTCCCTCTCATCACTGACGGGCTGCAGAATGAGACCGAGTTCCTTGATGAGTGCATGTTCGATGCCGGTTCTCCAGCCCCCACCGGTCTGCGGTTCCACAGGTCCAGCAGAGTTGCCACATCTACATGGGCAGCTTGTTGGTCAAAGGTTACCGCTGCTTTGGCAGCCAGATCTGCTTGTTCATTTTCCTCGATTCCACTATGTCCA